>VZRX01018464.1:147365-167721 GCA_013398075.1 Notiomystis cincta | reverse complement strand
TGACTATTAATATGTCTAGTAACATGCTGTTGCTTTTCTTTGATTGTAAATGCAAATATTTGGTGGGGGAAGTATAGGTCTGAGTCTAAATTTTTAAAAATTGTTTTATCATTTTCAAAATTAAATGCCTGAAAATGCTGAGGTATTGCAACCAGGCAGTGACTATCATGTAGAGAAGGGACCAGTTACATATCTGTTCTTTAAATTAATTCAGCATTCTAAATGCAGGCATTAGTAATGGTATTGTGTACTCCTGCAAATGGAAACCAAAACAGGTTATGATTTTGATAACTCTGCTTATCACTAAAACTTGGAACAAGTGCTACAACTGGAAAAATAGCTCAGTAACTGCTAACTTGTGTTTTCAAAAGCTTCACAGTTTAGCAGGAGAATATTGATTACTTGGCATTCAATACCAGTTCCAAATAACTATTCCTTAATCATGCTTTGTTATACTTCAGATAATTTATATACATTAATTTCTTAGTTCATGTACATGTAGATGTCATCACTCTACTGGCTAAAACCTTTATCCTCTGATACACATCTCATGTATATTAGCACAAATACCATACTATGGTTAATAGGATTGCATCCCAAACTTCTATCAAATTATTTACTGCCATAAGTCTGTCACTTTTTGTATATGCATTCCAACTTAAAAAATAATGATGTCTTTATCTGTAGTTTATACCAGCTTGATATGTAGCACCCTAAATATCAAATGCATTTCTGGGTAAAAACCAAATTATTATGTGCATTGCTTCACTTGTACATTTATTAACAGAACTTCTAGTTAAATTCTAATCGAATTTATCTTGTCATACTTGCACTGTAACATAATTAGAATATATTATTAATTTTTTTTTTGGTGCAACTCATGAAAAATAAGTGCTTTATTTAATTTTTTATAAATGTTTTCTCTTTTTTTTTTTTTTCTTTTCTGGGCAGGTTAATTTTAAAATAAAAATGCTATTTTGAAAACAAAAGTTGAATCAAATTTTTATCCCTCAAAGAATGGAAAAAACCCTTTTTTGTAACATTCAGAAGTCAATATATTAAAAATGTTGGCATACAATAAAATTACATTTTAAAAGATCTCCTTTCTCTCTTTTTTAACAATACTTACCAAATTTTCCTGACCTTGTTAAGAGCTTTATTCCTGGGAATTTTTCTGTGGAAAAATATATGTATCTATGTTTTAATATTTTCCCAGTTCCTAGAGTCCACAGGAAATACAAATTATTTTTAGTTAGTATTAGACACTACAAATGGTTTTAAGAGTTGATGATTGTGTAAATGATGATGATAGACATTAACCTCTCTTTAATATATGACATCCATGTAGAAATTTGATAGTTTTCAAATACACTCATAAGCTGTAAGTCTACTGACTTATTTGAAATAGTATTCATTATTTGTGACATCATGTATTTGTTATTTCCTGCTCGTAGTTCTCAAAGTTTCTTCATTTAAGTCTCAAGAAATCATTGTCCAATTTCCACCTTCTAGTCAGCAAAAAAAATGAAACAGGTTAATGAAATGCAAATAAGGAGTCTTAATTTTTTTAGTCAAATACATGAAATTTTCAGAATGTGCATGAAAACTTGTTGAACTCATGAACGATTACAAAAAATATCCCAGTCTTCTCTAAATTGCATGAATTCTGCATTTTAATTATTCCACTATTTTCTAGTCCTTGTGCTGGTTTACCAGCTGATGATTGTTCTGTGGATTTTGTAATGCACCTTATGAGTCCTTGTAAATATGAGGCGGAAAAAAATGTGTTAAAAATTATTTATGTAGATCACTGATCACTCCATAATTCTATCTACTTCCACAAGCTTTTAATTGTGCTCTGCTGCTCATGTATTTAAATGCCTCACACTATGTCTCTTTTATTGAGGTTGGTGTTTATTTGTGTGACTAACTGCAAGGGTGGATGGGTAAAACGAAAAAGAAAGGTGGGATCGTGCTTTCCTCTTCCGTCTCTCTCTTTCTCTCTCTCACTCTCCCCCTCTTTTCTAAACAAGCTAAGAGTTTTTATAATTCATCACCTGGCTGACAGATGAGTTCTGCTGGAGAATATTAGAAAATGTCTCAAATCTCATATATATGCTAATGGTATGCTGAGACTGGTTGGTGGTATGCCGGAGTTTTTAATCTGTCTCGACCAGTGTGGAAAGTGGAGGAGACAAGTCATTGCACTCGACAATTTATGATCAAACAACTGAATTGTAAAGGAAGAAGGACATGCAGAAAAGGAGAGTAATTTTCTGATTTAACAGCGTTGTTACTACAAATAAAGAAATCTTGATTTTGACTGCACTCGACATTAAATGAGTTTCCTGTGCCCTGCTCTGAATTTTTCATTTTCAGATTTGTATAAAGCACCCTGCTTAGATACAAGTGACAGATAAGGAGACGATTGCATATGGAAATCAAATGTGTATAATAAAGCCATCTTCTGTTTATTAAATAAACACATGTAGATGACTTCCGTGGAGAATGCACTGATAATTCTTCATTGTGTTCTAGTTTTTTTGCAAGTCACAAAGAATCTTATTTAACAACCACGAATGACTAGATGCAAGCTTTTCTGTTTATTACCTTATAACAAACCAAGCAGTCTAATATATGGCATTTATAAACATTTTATTTTGATTCTTTAGTCCAAGTTTTAGCTATAACAGTACAATACATTAGCGTTCATGCTATTAGAGTTCTGGAAGCTGCATGAATGCATTAATATTTTCTGAACATTATGTTTTCATGGTAGAAATTGTAAAGATTAGCAAGATAATATGTACATTATTATAAAATGAAATTCCAGGAGAAGGGAAGTATGGCATATAGCACTTCAGTCTCCAGAATAAAAAAATTATAGCACCAAAACTAAGAAAAGACTATAGGGTCTGAAGTCAGCATAGTGATTTCTGATCCAGTGATTTAAGGGTCTAAGTTTCAGATGTAAAAACACTTGAAGTTCATCAAGGGTTGTGTTTCCAGTTCTGTTTCTCACTCTTAGTTCTTTTTGCAGACATGGCCTTCCTATAAATTATTATAATCTAGTGCAGTGTTGGGTAACCTCTTGAATACTGGTGGCTTTTTTCCAGAAAGGATTTTTCTATTGCAACCAAAATGTTTCTAGGCATTTTTAAGTAAAAAAAATATAAAAAATACATTACACTTTTTTCACCTTCTACCTCTGCAGAATTAAGTTCAAATTTGAAATTTGGTTCACATTTTTATTTTGAGAATAAAAAGAGGTGAAGGGGGAATCAGTAATGTCTAGACCCAAATTAACTATTTAGTCAAAATTACTGGCTACACCAGAGGACATCTATGATTGGTAGCTCACCCTGCCTGGACTGAGAGGGCTATTATATTGTTTTAAGTCCTCCTTGTATTTATCAATATCTACAGCTTCATTAGGAAGGTTTTAGGCTCTTGCTATGTTTTTCTTAAATTATCATCAGCATAACCCTGCCCATTTTTTGTGCTTGAATTTTGTATTGGTGTTTTAGTTTTGAAAAAGAAGAAACTCCACCAAACTCATACCCCAGAAGCAAAGCATGCCCACCTTCTTCCAGGTATTTACTGCTGGATGAGTGAGGAGTTATGAAATTCTGTTTTCAGACTTCCAAAGCACCAGGCAGCTTCTCTGCCTTAGGTAACTGTAATGTGAGCTTTGGCACAAATGCATCAGAAAATCCACATGAATTTCTTACTATGATTGGAAGTGATTGCTGTGCATGGAAGTGCACAACCAGTTCAAACAAGACTAGATAAGCTGAGTTGCAAAGCCATATGGCTTAGTTTAAACAGCACAAAGAGGAAGTCTTTGATCATGGCCTTTGATCAGAGTTAACCGTAAATGAAGTGGTGGGCTAATGTAGGTAAGAAGGTGTCAGAATCAAAGCAACTGGAGGCTGCTATGAGTCTAGTAAAAGAATTCTAGGGAGGACACTGCTATGCAGATGGTTTGTTCAATTTTAAACCTAAAGTAAGGAACAAAAAAATGTAGCAACTTGGGCACCAGTGGAGAAGACCAAAATGTGGCAGAAACCATGAAGATGACTGGATGCAGAAGCTGTAGGTGTATGTTATCCTTCAGTGAGTTTCTGACAGAATTTACATATGCATGAAGGGTCATCTCATAATGTTCAGGAAAAAAAAGTGTGAAAGACTGAAATGCAGCTAGAAATGAGGGTAGAATACAGAAATGCATTTGAATATGACAGATAAGATGAAAGGACAGAGCATGAACATAACTGTAGTTGCAGATGGGTTGATTGGCAGATCCCCAGATGAAAAGGAGACCTCTAGAAATATATTAAAATGAAGACAAGGCAGAGGAAAATACCAGAATGTGAAGGAAATCTGTGGAAGGAGTTTGCTCTATGGAAAGAGTTTGTTCTGTGAAAGGAGTGATGAGGTGCAACCTCTAGAGACAGAATATTGAGCAGCAAAAAGGAAGAGATTGAATAAATGGTAACAGCAGGGGCTAGTGGCTGAAGAAGAGAAGACAACAGATAAGCAGAAAGCAAAAAAGAAGAAAGAAGGCCAAAGTTTCACATGAACTCAAGGCTGCTCTGAAAGATGACTTTTTGGATAAGAAATATTAAGAGACTGGCCATCAAAGTGGATGGAAATGGAAAACAGTCTTGTGTGAAGTTTGTCCAAGCATAATGCTGTGAGGGGCTGTCAGGGTGTGAAAGTCAGGCTGAGGAAGAATTCTTTTGCTTTCAGTTCACCATTTGACTGTAAGAATAAGAAACTAGCTTAAGCAGCTCAAAGAATTGTGCTAGATGGGAGAAGATGTTCAAAGAGCTTTCCTGGAATTCTTTTTTTTCTAGACTTAGAAGGCAAATATTTAGGGAGTTAATGTGTATGATCAGACTGGTGAAAACACAAATGCAGAGATATTTGCCTAGTTTACTACCTGGCAAAGCAACTTTCTTGGTTATTGGCTAACCTGACCGATAAGAGAATGGACAGTAGAGAGAAAGTAAATGCTATGAGGATAATAGCAAAGTGAGTAGTTAAAAATAGGAGTGCTTAATTTGGATAGTGAGATTTAACTGGAAACTGCCTCAATAATTCATAGGAACTGCACAACAAAGTAGAGGAAGTCAAACAGAGAGTCAGATGTGGAAAAACATTATAAGAAAAGCAAAATGGAATAGCTGTTATCAGTACAAGAGATGGAAGGAACTTAACTATTCAGGAACTGGTCTGGTACACTTTGTCACGTAATGGCTTCTAAAGCAGTAAGAGCAGGGAGTTGGAGTGAGCTGCAATCTGAATGGAAATTTTTTAGGGAAGACAGTAAAGTACTTTGTGTTATGAACATGCTGGAAATCAGAAACTGAAGTCCAGTGTCTCATAATAGTAAAAATCTCTGTTATCTCCATAGAGGATGTAGTCTAAGATTTAATTTATTTTTTTTTTTTACTTCACCAAGGCAGCATGAAGTGTAAATGTTAAAAGTAATGGTGACACTGAAAAGCAAAGTAGACTTCTTCAGTAAGCAGTCATTGAGCTAGCAAAGGGGAATGTTAATGTAACTTTGGTTTTAGACAAAAGAGTGTTTTTCAAGGCAGTACCTTATCTCCCTTTCTCCTCCATCCTCATCCCCTCTAGTTATTCTCACTATTCAGCTCGTTGTTGGCACAGCTCAGGACCTAGGACACACACAACATCTCATTCTTTTTTTTCCTAGTTATGGAGGAGGAAGTACTTCTAAAAAGCATTTAAGAACATTTTATGAGTCAGGACGGCTTGATACACATGCTTTTGTAGAACATTCATGTGATCGAGCAGGTATACAATAGTTTTTTATCAGTAATGTGCTTCTCAACCTGAGACCTGCAAGTTGGATTTTTGAAGGTGTTTGACATTTGTTCAAATACGTTTGGCACAAGGTGAGGTTGAAAGAAGGTACATTTCAAAGTCTCACCCACAGTATTTTAGAAATTCTCTTATATTTTTAATTTTGTGTTCTTCAAAATGATCGTTTCAAAAATCTATTAATGATAATAAAGCAAAATAGATGCAGAAATCCCAAAACAACAAAGAAACACTTTGAGTATAAAAACGTGAATTAATAGACGATGCTTTTCTCCCCCATGTTCACACAAGAGCTGTCTACACCACTGTGCTTGACTGCCCTTTTATTCCATGAAGGCAATACCATGAATAAATAAAACTGAAAGTGTGAAACAGCTTAGGGTTGAAACGTGCCCTTACCAGGGCACAGCAAAACTTTATTGAACCTCGAGGCCTATGAACAACGCCTCACTTCAATAGTGCCAGCAGATGGCACTCTTTATATTAAGTAGCTTTCATGGGAAAAATTTAATTTGTTTCTTTTTTTTCTTTTTTTTTTTTTTTAAGTATTTGGAGGTGCTATCCCATGTAATGCTCCTTCTTGAGATGATAAATTGTTCTATGCAAAACTTCAAATAACTATTTCTGATGGTGTGTATAAACTGAAATTTTCTAATACATGTCTTTCTCAACACCTGGGGAAAATTAGGAGATGAAATTCAGTATGACTGGAGAGTTAGCACTCCTGAGTGTTGGAAAATTACGACATAGGAACAGATTTCTGCAATGCTTTGCAACTACTCTGTGTTTCTAGTGGTTGGGCATTTCCAGGCTGGATGTTGTGTGCTTAATGATGGCTGGACAGTTAATTCTGCATGTTTGCAGTCTGGCATTGGATGCCTTTTTCACTTTCAGCAGAGAAGACACCAGAGGAGATAAAGGCACAGGTATCCTGGGTTCACTAGAACAGGAAGACTGGGAAGGAAGGATAAGGACTTCAAATTATGCCAGTCTGGTCCTTCCGGAGTAACTCGGGACTAGGGAAAGAGGCCCCTTTGTGAAACCATTGTGGGGTGGTGGCCAGGAGGTGCCTCATCCCGTGTGAGCTGAGAAAGCATTGCCTGGGCAGGGGAAGCACCAGAAGCAGAGCACCACTCCACCAGCAAAGAGATTTTCCTCCGGTGCCTCCCAGCTCCGTGCGGAGCTGCCGCTTCCAGCGCCGGTAGCCGCGCCCAGAGGCACTTGACAGTAGCGTGTGTTTACAAAGGGATTGTAACAGCAAAGGTGGTGTGACTTCAATCTGTGAACAGTAATATAAAATCCAGCATTTTGTAAGTGAGGAGGAAGAAGAAAAGCAGGTTCCCATAACTGTTAATACTTCTGTAGCTAATAATGTGCTAGGCTACTGATGGACACAAGCCATATAGCCCCTAGGGGAAAATAGAAAGCCTTCAATTTTTCCAGCTACAGCAGATACTTCAGCTGAAGTGGAGCCTCTTTTTCAGAGAAAGTCAATGGAAATAGCTTCTGCTGAGCTGGAAAGATACTCTTGATTACTTACTGTGCTCTTAGATAATCAAGGGCACAGTGGAAATACCACATAGCATGTGACCAGCTTTGATTTATACCAGGAAACCTCTCTCAGCCTCAGAACGCACTGTAAACAGCTGCTTCACAAACTTCAGACAGAGAAACCTCTTCATTTTTTATCTCGTAGTTAATATATAAAAAAAAGTTTATTGGGCATTGCACAAATTCATAATTTCCGGTTCTTGCATAAAATTAGAAGATGAAACAAGGATGACTTCAAATAAATTTGTTTCTTGGGTGCAGTCTTTTGCAAGGTTTCAATTACTAACTCAAACCTGTTAAAAATATTTGCCTCATTAATCACATTATGTGCTGTGTTATTCAGAACTCTGGCTATTTCTGTCCTCTAGCGTGGAATTATATCTCTCTCTGCCCTCTAGAAACTCCTGATAGAATTCAATCATTATTTCATCATATGATTGTGTAAAAACCTCACACTATGGATGTTTGCAGCTGCTACCCAATTTCATATCCTTAACTTTCCTCAGATTCCTACTTCTGGCAACTTTTAGCAACAACATCAAGGCTTGGTTAAAGTAATTTCTGGCTATCTCAGTTACATCTTTTTCTTAATAGAAATAGCCAAAGCTTCAAAATAAAAAAAAAATAGTTAATCAAATCCCTCTTTTCTTCTAACTGTACTTGTTCTTTTTTTCCTCTTATGCCTTAATTTTCTCTTGATGACTCTGGAGTTATTCTGTTCTGCTCTGGTCTGCCTTTACTGCTATAGATGGTAAAAGTTGTAGCCTAGAAAACTAAAACCTAAAACTGCTGTGTTCAAATGCTCCTTCTACTTCTCCCTTCTCATTACCTCTTCCTATATATAGTGCTGCTTGTTTTCCTTCCTGTTTAACATCTTTGAATCCCCTTGATGCCCTTCGTTACACAGCTTTTGTTCAGGCACTTGGGACTTCTTAAATTGCTTATTAGAAACCTTCTAGCAACACTTCACTTATTGCCTTAAATCTAGCAAGAATGCTGTCACATCAAAATAAGCTGTTTCACTTACACTTCTGCTCCTACACAGTCACCTCCAAACCCTTGTATTGACACATTTCCTCTTTACCAAATATGAACCTCCTCTGGCTTGCTGCTTGTTTCTTTTCTTTCATTTCTTTTGGCTGACCTCCCAGCAACTTTATCAAGAAACAAAGCCTTGCAACTAAACATTTAACTTTTGTTTTTCATCTGTTGCTCATTCCAGAACTCCTTCCTGTGTCTCCATCCTTCATGGGTGCATTCAAAGCCTGGCAGCCCAGGTGAGGTATTGCAAAGCTGTTTGTAATATGGTTAAGTAGTGTTAATATATGTGAATATGACCCCTTAACTCACTGCAAATCTACACTACTTTCCTTGTTTATACTTGTTTGAATGTGTTTGCAACTGTTTTTTAGTATTTCAAAATGTACTATAGCATTCAGATGAAAACTGAAGCAGTTAGGTCTTCTATTTTGCTAGTACACAATAATGTGTGCAAAAGCCTTTGTGAAGAGAAAAAGCATAATGAGAATTGCTATGAGTCTCTACTTCCTTTGCAATGTACTTTGACAGGCTTTTGTGGATAACAGCAGCCCTGTAAGCAGTTCAGCATGAACTTCAGCACCACGTTCAAGGCAAGAGCAAGGGGGTGATGTGGTTACCAGTAGGTGTTGGTCATTTTTGGTGGTTCATGATGTCTGGGTCCAGTCAAAGATCTGTCTCCCCTCTCTTGGGCAGTGGAAAAATATATGAAGCTTATATTAAGGAGAAGAAAAATATATGGTGATAATCCCTTTAACCTATGGTTTTCTATGATTTACTGATTTAACTCATTTATGATCCATGTATCACATGCAGAAAATCACGTATTATAGCTTTTGAGTTTATTGAATTCATCTTACATTAACTTCCAGTATTTAGTTGTGCATTGTATTAAAAATTACTCTGTTTCAGACTTTCAAAGTGATTATTGGTTTTGGTATTCCTAGTTATTTTGTCAGGAGTAAAAATGAACCATGATTCCCTAGTTACTTTCTCAAGAACATTTATTATTTTACAGATCTTTATTACCTTCTTCTTCAGCAGGTTATTTTGCAGGCCAAAAATCCTGGATTTGTTGCCTTTCCTTGTGTTATTCTACACCCTTGTGTATTTCTTCCTCTTTCTCCTTTTTTTTTTAAATTTACTGTTTGGAGTGTTTTGGGGTAAGGTCAGTTTGTGAACATGACAACTAGAGCCACATGAGTATTCAGCGTATGAACTAATAAAAAATTATGGTAACATAATAAGTTTACTTTTGTTTACTGTTTTTCCTTCCTAATAGTGCTTTTGCTTTTTTTGCCTGGTACAGAACAGTGAACTGAGAACTGCTCTCTTTGCCAGTGGTAGTAGATAAGAGAGACTCCAAAACTGTGTAGTTAAGAATATTTTTTGTGTATGCCTTCCTTTTTCTTGTGTTGGCATTGCCTCTCAAATGACATTCTGTCATGTGATCAGTCACTAAGTTACGTGTTCCCCTGACATGCTTTTTACACAGTGTTGGTTCTGACTATTGTAAATAACTTTCTGTCTCAGCAAACTTTGTCATCTCAGTGTTTCAACATTTTTTGTAGTATGTTGCAAGGCAAAGATGCCAGTGTAGAGTCTCATGGCACGCCCTGGTAACCTTCCTTTCACACTCTTTATTTTCTATCTTTGTATACCCCTGCATCTTTCCTTTTATTCCAGAACAGTTTGCTTTCTTTAGGAGGCAATGGTAAAGAACCTTGGTTAACACCCAAAATTCAATCATTTTGTTCAAGCTTACTCATATACTTACTCATACACTTACTCATACCTTCAACAGCTTCAAGCAGATCTTTAAGGCATGACTTTCTTGCTAAAGCTGCATCAAACTTGTCTCTGGTTTTATCAGCAGGTTCATTGGAGGTTTTAATGATCTGCCAACACACCCTGTTTGCAGTTCTCTACACACCCATAAAGGTGAGATGTTCTTCCAAATTTCTGTAAGTTATAGCCTATGTCTCACCAGTACTAGTTCACAGAATATCTGAGTTCCTTTAAGGCTCTTTTGTGAATGTCTTGTGATCTTGGTATCTTTTGCTCCTTTTGCTGTCCTCTGTAAGGATCCTTGCCATAGATTTTTATGAAAAATGTTTTATCTTTAATTATCTTCTTCAAGTAAGTTCCTTCTCAGTGAACACCTTATCTAGCTGGCATAAAACTAGTCCATCCATATCATAAGTGAGGTCTTAAACACACTGTATTTCTGCATTCTTTTCTGAAAAATTTGTAATTCATTAGCCCAAGTATTATCCCTGAATATGTAACTGCAAAATATGAATACAAAATCCAAATTCACTTCTGGGTGTTAACATTTTTCAACAGAGAATCCTTCAGCTAGCCTAGAATTCTAATTTCAGAGAACAAGTTATTTCATTTAAACTGATGGTAGTTCATAGACCAATGGATGGTCTATGAGCAAGTCAAACAAGTCAAGTTTATGAACAGCGACACCAATGTGCAGCACATTTTTTTGCAATTAGCACACTCTTTGTGTTTCTTTTCAAAGATGGGCAAAGTGAGCGTAGTGCTGCCCCTTTATATGTCAAGGTTCTCTTTCCAGATTGGCCTGCCTGAATATCATACAACATCATAGTTATAGGAAGAAATGATAGATTATGTTGTCATCTGTGCTATATCCTCTCATTTGTATAATGATTCCCATTATCAGTTCAGGATTAGATGAGCAGAGCGAGGCACCACATAAACAAAAGGGAACTTGGATAGCTGGACGAATTACTAGGGAGGGTGCAGATGTTACCAGCAGTTCAAATCCTAGATGGGAGTGGATTAAGGATCAAGACTGTCTCCTACATATTGGGAGATCTCTACCTTCCACCTTGATGTTAATTCCTCACTAGTGTAATGCTACCTCGCCAGCCAAATGATCAGTCAGTTGCTAGTGTGTGATCAAGGATTACACAGTCTGTACTTGGAGCCTCTTTTCTGCCAGGTCCTGTTGCATTTGTCAGATGATGCCAAAAGAGCAAAAGGGCTCCTAGCCCCTATCTTTGGGGGTTGCCCTGTCAGAGGTGGACCTAGTTACCTGTCTGTGATGGCTCTCTTCTGCCCTCGCCTAAGGCAGGGTGCAGGCGATGGTGACATTTGTTGTGAGTCATTGGGAGGGGTGGGATGCTGCTTGGGGCTTAGTTCACAGGTTTTTCTGGATCTTCCTTTGCTGCCACACAAGCAGCTGAACTTTGCTGGGTTACTGCTTGCTGTTGCTTAGAGTTTCAGGGAGGCAACTCCACAGGCACAGCTGTCCTTCAGCTCACCCCACAGGGTACTAACAGTAATTTCAGGGACAGGAGATATGTGGGGCCAAACACTCAGTTGGGTTGGGCTGTCTCTGCTCCTGCACAGAAGTGCTACAGAGCCACTGTGGAGCCATTGCTGCCCACCCATACATTCCACACCACTAATTTAAATTACTCTGGTATGCTCAGAAGTTAATGCTCCTTTGCGTGGAGAGAAATCCAAAATAGGCAGTACATTATTACTTGCTCACAGATCTGTGTAGGAAAAATTCAGAGAGCTCTGCAGATCTTTATTTATATGCGATAATCTATATCATACACACTCACAGATATGCAAATTGCAGCTTTACATCAGAAATTCACAGGAAAGCCTCAGGCTGATGTTAGTTCCATCATTTAAATAAAGAATTTCCCATTGTTACAGAGGCCTTGGAGTGCTTCTGTGCTCTTTCTATTTACATAGTGATTTTCTCAGATGAACCAAATGTATAGGGATACACACCAGTGATACTCTTACCAGTTATATATTGAATTATTCATCATTACAGGAGATTCCAACCAATACTGATTAATAATTTCTCTTCTAAATACCATTTTTGTTATAAAGCTTCCACTAATTCTGTTCTCTTGCCATTATATATGATTTCTATCTGTTATCTGACTTGACTTTCAATCTGGTATTTAAAAAGTACCAGAACTGTCTAAAGACTATTCAGTGAAACAGACTTTGGAAAGATATACTGTCAAGGGCAGAGTATTGAACAAGGCAGTAGGAGAGAAAAGAAAAATCCAGACAACATAATGATTCAGTTACAGTGATTACACTTGTAGTAAGCATTACTTTCCTGGAGAAATGGATGGATGGCCCACTTTCAGAATAAAAATAGACAGTTCTTATTCTGCATCCCCCACAACCTTCTTCCAATATCTCCCATGTCAAGGCATATGATTTTTGTCATGTCCTCTGAAAGAACAGGTAGTGAAGGAGGTACTAAGTTCCTTACATTTGTCCTTGGGGCTATCAATCCAAAATTAAGAAAAAGCTATATCTATACAATCATGTGACCCATGTCAGGGTTATCTCCTGACTTCTAGGCCAGCTGGATGGGGATGCCTTTCATGCTGCTGTGTTCAAGGCAGGCACAGGTAAAGGTGGACTGGCTATGTCCATAGGCTGCATCACTTGTCCTCGTGGCCCTGCTCAGTACTCATCCCCTATGCTCTTGCATGTACTCACCCACAAAGCTGTCTGGTGCACCCTGCTTCATACCTAGTGTGTGACCACATGGAGAGGGCTCAAGCTAGCAAACTATGGGGGAAACCTGTTGGCAGCCTGGTTTGAGACAACGTGCTCCCTTCTGAGTTCACCAACTGCCTGCCATTTCTGCCATCCCTGACTCTGCCGCACTTGCTTGAGCAGGCCATAGCAGATGAGCTAAGCAAGTGTGCATGGATGCCACCATCCTGGGGGAGCTGGTCCTTCAGAATGTAAGAGGGATGCAGTGCTATATTGTACTCTGTGCATGAGTCCTTGATTTTCTGCCAGAATCAGGCCCTTTTCCCCAGCTGGAACCAGTTTGTGTTGATTCAGAAGGTATCAGGGATGGTGCTGTGTGTCTTAACATGATCTGTACGGCATGATTCCCACTGCAAATCATCCTCTCAACTCAACTGAGTTTCCTCTTGGAAAGAAAGGGCTGTTTTGGGCACAGAGTAAGAGTTATGCAGTGAGGATAATGGAGATCTGCAGTTGAACAGAGACTGAGCCACACTGACTGCCAAGGTTTGGGAAAGCACCAGACTAGACTGTTTAGCTCTACCTTTAATTGTTACTTGCATCTAATTTCATAAAGTTGTAGATCCATGTGATTCTAATTTCAGTCCCTTAGACCTATTCTTTGGGAGAATTTATCACCTTGGATGATGTTAAGAGTAAAGCTTTGCTCAAATGCTAGGACAGCATTTCGCTGGCATTCTGAGACACCTTCTTTTTCTAAGTCTAATTTCTGATATGCATGTTAAAATTAATTTCTCATACTTCTGTCACAAACACTCCTCTATGTTTGTGGACTTTTATTCCGGACATACCTCCTATGTCTTTATTTAGTTCTCTATATATGTACAATACAGTTAAGTGCAAGTCCCCAGATATAAATTAAAACATTCTGAAATAGGCAATATGCAGCTATCAAACCTGTTATTTTTCTTTGTGTTCGCCCTTGTAGTTGGAAATTCTATTTTTGCAATGATACCCAAAAAGAATCAGAAAAGTAGTTGCAATACTTCATGAAACACTCTTTCTTCTAAAGTTACAGAAAACTTATCAGTAGCAGTAAAATTATTACTGACTGCAATTGTAAGGAATAATAATGTAATGTAAAATAATGAAGAAGCTTGATTTTTTTTTTTTGGTAAATTTTATCTGATTTTTGGAAGCTTCATTTAAGACCACTCAATTTGAAGACTCTTAAGTCAAACGTCCTTTCTGAAAAGGTGAGTATTGAAAGACACAAGAATATATAAAACTAAATTTAAATATGAATTTTTGTAGGGACACACTGTTAGTATGTGATCCTCAGTACTGAATTTGAATTATTGTTCTGCCCTATTATCTAGATTTCATTTAATGCTGACATGGAAAACATTTGGATTAAAATGTGTTCTCCCATTTTATGCTTTAAGAGCATGATGCTAGTGTTTTTGACAAAGAGGTTTCTAAAGATGGTTTATGTAAGAGCTAATTTTTTGTTTCAGAATAGACATTCTCTTTTCTCAGAGGATTCATTTATAGAGAAGATTTAGAACACATCACACATTCCTTTCTGATTTTGGTCAATAAAGTTATCATGTAATTATCATCAACCAGTATTTAATAATTAATTCCTACCTCTAGGGCTGTCTGTGGACAAAGTATGATATCTCATCTAAAAGCAGTGGCTGAATTTGTCAGTGAGGTATGGAGGAAGATAATCAGTGTCATCATGAATAATAGAGCTTTCATAATTTTAACTGCATTTAGAAACCATTTCTATACTTGTAACATGGCCAGAGCGCCTGCAGCTCAGGATTTCATCATACTTTTTGCATGGTCTCTGAAATTCTGAGTAAAAATCTAGCTTTACACAGTGTCTATAAAACAGAAATAATGCAGCTGTGGGCAGCTTAAACAGAACTGGCCTTGTATACTATCAAAAGAGACCAACAGTTTCTGAATTTGCAATCATCTGAGAGGGGAACTTGGGTGCAAGTGGTTGCACATCAGCTGAACACCCCACAATGGTCGGAGCAGTCCCACTGACACACCATGCTGGCACTCAGTCAGAAAATCCCACATAAGAACATAGTGTGCAGCCACTGCACAGCAGAGGAGGCTAAAAGCATTTTTAAATTTCTCCTTTTATTTGGATATATCCAGCAGTGAGTCTAACCTACTGTTTTGACCGTAGCTGTACATTTTGGTGTTGGGGTAGAGTTCCTTCAGGAAGCTGGCAAGGGTGCAAGGGAGTACTGTGTGGAGTTAATCCTGTTAAAGTGTCACTGTCACACTCCTTGCTGTCACAGGCACCTCTAGGGAGCAGAGTTTGGTTCCAGCTCTACTGCTTTCCCACAGCTTACTGCAATAGAGTTTTTAGTTAAAGCATACTGAATGGAAATGCCCTGCCCATGGAAACACGGCCTCCATTAGACCAATATGGCCAAAATTATCCGCATTTTGTTTTATGACATTTGGCTCTTGTATAACTGAAGATTTAGCTGGATTATCAGGCTGCTCAAAGGCATGGCAGAAGAATGTGGGGCTGTCCATAAAGGTTGCTGAGTCTCTGTCTCTGGAAATATTCAAAATGTGCCTGGATGTGATCCTGTGCAACCTGCTCTGGGTGAACCTGCTTTAGCAGAGGGCTGGGATGAGATTGTCTCTAGAGGTCCCTTCCAACTCTGACTGTGATGTTGTGATATGGCTAGTCATCACCCCTGTGCAGAATGGTCATGGCTCAGTAGTCTTCACTAACCCTCCTGTCCAAGGTCAGGTGTATCTGTCTCAGGGGTCTGTCCTGCGTGCTTCACTTAGCCACCTGAATTAACCTTTCACCTTGACTGTGCAGGAGGTTTGGACCTGGTTATAAAGCAGCTGTGCTCCTCAACTCTTTGAAATGGCTGTGTGATTCAGGGTATAGAGAGCATTCCGTGTTCCTTATGGTACCAGCTGGAATCCTGACTTTTTGGAGGATGGTGTATTCTGAAGAAAAAAGGAAATTGATCTATTCCCTTCATCAGACTCTGAGATGAAAACAAAATGGGAGATGGGAAATCAGTAGGCTAGCTACTGATGTAGTCAAGATGCCACCATTTCAACAGTTGTAGGGTTGATGTGAGAGCCATGTGAATCCTGTCAGGTGAGTAAAGGTCCATATGACATGGAGAAATACAGTACTAAGAACTGTACAGTACCTTTAGAGATGCAGAGCAGACCTCAGCCACCCCATATTTCTGACAGACTGTTTGTCCAAGTTGATGTACATCAAAAGAATGACAATTTTCAGATTGCTGTAGCTGTGGAAAATATTATATTGGTGCTGGAGGGAAAGTTAAACCTCAAAGCAGAGGATTTGGAATTCTAAAACTCCAACTCCACTGCCAGTAAACCCATGTCTCTGGGACAAAACAGTTCCTTCAGTGGGTTTAACTTCCCTCACTCAAAACCTCCTTGTGATGGGAGAGACCCTGGCTTGGAACATGGTCATGCCTCAAGCCACCAAGAGAGGGTGAAAGTATCTGTGGGAGTCCTGAGGAGCATCTGCTCAGTTTCCTGTCAGTCCAGGGCAATTCACAGACCAGTGCACACCATGTGTCCAAGCTCACTCCATAACAAAGGCAAGGATCAGCTATCTGTCAAGAATGCATGCTCCTTATTTCCATGTGTGGCAGAATTGATCTTTATGGGAAGGAAAGATTTGTAAGCCTAGTCCGTGTTTGATCTCTCTTTCGCAAACAGTGATTACTTCCACCACATTTAAGTGAAAACATTTTAAAGTTTCATTGTTTAGATATTCTTAAAAATGGAAACAGTATGAAACACAATAATTATTAATATGCACTTCCAAACAGAATCTGCACATTCCTTTCTATCTGAAGAGTGCCCGTCACATGGAAAATTCTAATTATAGTCACAAACTTAATGAGAACCACTGCAGTAATGATAGCAATATTAAAAGGAGGGAAATTGAGGAATTACAGAAGACACTGATAGCTTGTTAATTTTTCCACTTATCTGTGATTTGTATTTGTATTTTAATTCCTTTATGTTTCTTAGATTGAAATAAGAATATTTCAGGGATCACATTTATTCTTAGTTTTCCTTTAAGAATATTTAGTAATTTATTACAATATATTATTTTCCTAATTGAAAATGATGGCCATTTTGGAAATATAGAGGTGCAGTTTTCCAAACCTTTTAATTCGTGATTACATATTACAGCAGTGGAAACTTCAGACATTTACATATTGGTTTGTTTGTTTTTTTGGCTCCATATTGATTGAAGGGAGGTCCATTGATAGCTCTTTGAAAAAAGAAAAAAAGACTCCTGAAGAATTATTTTTCAACAAGTTCTAGATAAAGAAGAGCAGGAACTAAAAATAACCTTTGGAGATTTTCTTGCTCTTGTTTGAAATAAATTGTGTAACTTGTGGAAGAACATAAACTTCAAAACACGTACTCTTTCTTCAAACTCTTTTTTTGTGCAGCTTAGGGAGATATCCTAATATGAAACATACTTTTTTTTTCTGGACTGCTCTTCAGTCCAGTATGACCATCTGTGCATAGTATGGCTTTTGCTGCCTTTAAAATTATTCTCTAAAGTTAAGAGAAATACTTCTGAAATGACCCCAGCCTCTTAGGGAAAACAGAGACAGGCCATGATACCCACTAAGTATTTAAAAACAGACAATAATTTAACAGAAACCAAAGAACGTCTCAAAGCTATTAGTTAAATTTTAATCTATACCATATTTTATAAATACATGGGATCTAAGGGCTAGGAAAAACCATTAGATCATGTAGATTTATTTCCTGAGCTCAGTGATTTATGTTTGAGGAAAGCATATCTTCCAGGCAGACTTCCAGACCTTGCTTTGGATATATTAAGTTGTGGAGAATCCACCACTTCCCTTGGTAGTTAGTGTCGCTGTAAAAGCATAACTTAGTACTAAATATGAATTTATCTGTCTTCTTTAGCTTATGGCTGTTGATTCTTTTTATGCTTTCTTTAGTAGATGAGAAGCCACTTCAGTGCACTGTACTTACACAGCTATAATTAAGCCACCTTGATCTTTTATTTTTTCATCTCTCTTCTGATAAGCCAAACCGCTTGATTTCCTTTAATGTTTTACCACATGGTGGTTTATACAGCATATGGATCATTTCTATTGTTACTTTCTTTAACCTCACAATATCTTCAACATCCTTCCAAAAAGGAGGGACAAGAAGACAACTTGCAGTGATTCAGCACCACTTGAGTGAAGCTCTTCACAGAAGTAAAACAGTCTCCTGGCTCCTTTAGGTGTCCCCTGTTTGGGCACACATGCATCCCCTCGGCCCTCTCCCCATTTATATGCTGTTTACCATTACATTTTACTAGTAGTTCATGTTTGGTTGCTTATCAGTCCAGATCCCAGAATGTTTCTTGGAGTTGTTCCTCAGTAGAATATGATGTCTCTTTCTGGAGGTTTAGCTTCCATGACTTATGCCTAACAACAGTACGTATAGCTGTGCGTTGCAGCTTTTTAAAGGAAACTTGGGTCAAGTAACCAAATGGTTGTTGATAGAATTCTGTAGGATTGGACATGAAATGATAATTCTTGAGGAGTCTCACAGAAAAACACTCATGTAAAAGGCTGTTCTTCATTGAAATTACCTCTGGAGAACTATTACTTTTGTTACCACATTTGTAATATGTTTTCATCTGGTATGATGTGTAATGTAATGACAATGACAATTATTTTGTGTCTATGTTATTTTATAATGTTATTTAAAACAGTTGTCTCTGTTTTGTTGTTTGTGTTTGTTTTTGTTTTTAAGATGATGCTAGTTGAGTTTAGGGAAGGGAAAGAAAAGCCACAGTCTGAGGAGACTACTTCAGTGGCCCACCTTGAAGACAAACATGACTTATCACACTCTTCCAGCTGTGTGGCATGTGTTTGCATTCATAACCTAACTGTTCCAATGCAATCAGTTTCAAAATTAGTGGTGACAAATGCACTGTCACACAATTAAGATATGTCAGGTTCTTTCTTGAAGTCAGCATGCAGCAATGTTCTGAGGGGTTCCATACTCAGTCCCAAGACGTGACTATCTCTGCATCTTCTTAAACACTAGAAAAGAAAAAAAACAGAGAATGATGTTAAATTTCCATTCAAGCCTATTTGAAGGCACAAGGCATTAATATTTTATAGAGAAAAAACCTCAAACCACCCAAACCAAAACTACCAAACCCAGAGCATTTTAATATCTGCTTTACAAAGTGGCATTACTTAAAACAAAAGACTGTCTTACCTTGCTGCATATCCAGAGGTAAATGTTCTATTTTAACATGAATTCAGCATTGGATATAAATAAGACTTCTTTCTAAGGCACATTTAAGGCTGAAAGTACTCTATCCTCTAAAAGCTTAAATTTCAGTGAGCAGTGGAAGCTGTGCAAGACCACTATTAAGACAGCAATAAGAAGATAAATAGATTCTTAGGAAAATGCTATCAATTGTTATATTCAATACTAAAGTAGCTTCTCTAAGAAAAATGTCTATTTTACACCCAGCCCACCACCAAAATTGAAGAAATGGTAGAAACAGTCCTGTTTAATGTTCAGAAATGGTTCTGGAAAACCATATGTACTGAAGAAGGGAAATCATGGTCTATCAGGAAGGTGGGGTGGATAATACAAGATTTGCATGTTGAGGGTCAAATTTCCTTTACTTTTGCAACAATGCAAATCAGTAATAAGTGTCATGAGGTCAGCAGACTGACTCTAGGTGCATATATGTATAATGGAGAGTGGAAATTTGATTCAACCATGGCTGGATTAAAGTAAATATTATGCTCCTGACAGAAGTGCCAGCATGATAAAATAACAAAATTAATAAATAATAAATCTCAGACAATATTGTCTTTAAGATAAAAATGAGAAGAAGGAGTGAAACAGTGTGAAAATAACTGGCTCATTCATCTTAGGTTGATCTATAAGCTGTGGCATTTACTGATCTCCACCGCACTGTGCATTCTCAAAGACGAGTAGGCAGTCAAATACATCCCAACTGTTTCTTATTTTTTTCTTTTTCTTTTTTTCTTTCCATATTTGTTTGGGTTTTTTTCCTTTCTCAGAGAGACTGAGAGCAGAAACATTTCTCCGCATTATGCTACAGATGCCTTTTGCAGGACAAGAAAAGGAAATTTTTCTGATCATCCATTTTCTGATTTCTGAGCCATTTCCCATCCTACTAAATTGCTTAATACTCCCTGTAGCTGGACCTGTGACCTGGAATCTTTATGCAAGATTAATGGGAAAGCAAATGGGAATTAGTATCTGGGCGGGTTGCTGCACAGCTCTTGCTTTTATCTAGCACTCCACCTGTTTTTTTTTTTTT
>VZRX01018464.1:92355-140563 GCA_013398075.1 Notiomystis cincta | reverse complement strand
CAGAAATATATCTATATAAATATATATATATTGATATACTTACCTATTGATATATTTCTTTTATGTTTTTCTCTGTGTATATATATAGTCTACAAATAATTTTTCAAACTTTAATGATATTATTGCAATGCAAGGGTTGTGTACTCCTTATTTTTCTTATTTTGGAAAAATTACTGTGAAAGCATTATTACTACTAAATAATTTATTAATGTGCCTGATTTTTTTCTTCAAATCTTTATTCAGTTACTAAATAAATCAAATGTGGAAAGACTGCAAATTAAAAATTAGAGATAGTGTGGGTAAGGGGGCTGGTATTTTTCGCATTGCATTGTTTTGTTTTCAAATATGCTTTCAGTTGTCTACAAATTTCCACTGCAGCATACATACTGCAGTTACGTCATAAGATTAATGATGTAACTGTTCATAAAATAATGTAAGATTTTGTAGTTGTCATACATTGTTGCAAAGAAAATTATATAACCTGGATTCAATATCTGATTCTTTTAAGCTGGAGACCACTTATTTTACTGAGATTTTGTTGTAGCTATGTAGGATAATTGGTTTGGATATCTGGAACATACTCCATCAGTTTTGTTACTTTCAGGACATAGACTGAGGTGTGCAACTGAAAAAGATATGTTTACTCACAGAAGAGCTAATTTGGTAAAGAATCAAGCCTGAATACAAAACTCAGTGATAACATTCACTGCGATGCTGTTGAATTTACTCTGTAAATTTGAAAAGCTTGCAAAATGTTTCCCACAGCTGTTTGGTCCCTCTGCTTTTTGCAGAGGTAAACAAAGAAGGAAACCACTATTCAAATATCTTCCTTATCTCTAGCACTTTACAAGATGATTATTTCTCTAATCACCAAAGCTCAAGGCACCACAAAAGCCTAGGAAGACATCTCATAAGGCTGAAACCCCTTTTAAACAGAAAGGGAAATAGGCTGATGAGGTGGCAGTGACAGCAACTTCTGTGGAGTTTTAGTAAACTGACCTTATTTTGTGTCCTCCTGTTGTTATGCAGCCAGAGATTCTGAATTCATTAGCTAGAGCTCAACAACACTGAATTTACAATACTGTTGCATTGCAAATCTCATTTGTGCTTACAGTGTGGTCAGTGATTCCCAGCAGCTGTGTAAGTAGTCATAAAGTTTTACTTATGCTCCACACAAACATGATGAGGTAATTTGTTAAGAATTGGATTATAGCAGAAGTTCCAAGCAGATGGATTTTTTTTTTAAATAGATGTGAAATATTCTTACACTTCAGAGGAATCCATTTCTTGCTATCTAGCCACATGCAGTGACCATTTGGAGGAGTGGTGGAACACCAGCTAAGAAGGAAGCTTCACTTCTAGCAAAGTTTTCCATGAGGGAGCTAATGACTTTGTTTCCTCATCAACCCAATTCCAATGGAAAAAAAGGTTGTTGAAAAATAATAGAAATAGGAAGTATCTGCAGTTTTCAGGCTTCCTCTTGGGAGACATAATTTTTGAAAACATTCTTTGAGGACTGCAAGTAATAGATCAACTCATCTAAAAATTGAATGATTTGGATGATGGAAAGTACAAATTTATATTATCCATGTACATGTGTCTTTTTACAATAAGTTCAAGGACAATACTATTAATTTAATAAGCATGTATTTCAAAAAATAATGAAAAGCCGCATAGGAAAATTAAAATCAGTATGTTGTAGTGAACAAAACAAAAAGCAAAGAAACCACAATAAAGTTGAAAATAATGAGTGAAGCAGATGTGCATTTTCATGCTTGACCATGTTAGGACCATGGCAGTGCTGAGAATGTTTTAAGCCATCACAGATGAAACATAGCAGGGATTCCTCAAAAACCTGTGCATGTTCATTTAGATATTACCATTCAGCATCCTGTTCTTTCCCTTGCAATTAAAATACTTGATCTGAAAATTAATCACATATATTTACCACAAAAATGGTTCAAAAAGAGGCTTCTTTGGAGTCCTAAAAACAATCCACATGGCCACATGTGCTTGCTTGCTGTGCTGGCTGGAAAGCAAAAATGGAGTGTTCCGGCATTGTCATTTCTCTCTCTTTATTAGGGGCCTATCTTTTTTCCTTGGAAGCCAGGATATAAATGCTTTTTGGATCTCTGATTTCATTATTTATAAACTTATTTTCAGATATGTCTTGATAACTATTCTCAGATAAGGTTCCCAGAAGTCATGACTCACTGTTCTGTCCTGAGGAAGCTGTGTGGATCTGCATATCTAGACTTTCACAGTACAATTGCTCACTTTCATGATGACGTGGCACATGTATAAGCGTGCAAAACACAAAAACATAGCTTCACTCTCCAAAGTACCAATATAAAAGGAGAGAAAGAGAAAAACTATTTTTTGTAGATTCATTACTCTCGAAGTAGATTTACACAGACACAGAAGCTTGCTTGGAAACAAAGTTCAGGTGGGCTACACAGGGAAGCATACAAACTACAAAAAGGAACTATAAGAAAGTAGTGGAAAGGAACTGAAAAGCATGCATTAAAAAAAACTTAGCCTGCTACTTAAATGTCTGATTTTAGGACCTTCTGAAAAATTCTTGTGCCAAAACCAAATAAACAATTAAAATTTTAATGTGATTATCTGAAATTAAAAAAGGCAGAGAAAGAGATTTTCCCAGTTATATTCATAAGTGGAAATTATATATTTGTATCTATATCTCTATATCTCAACAGTTCAGAACTTGAACTGCAATGTAATTACAGTATAATTACACTGTAGTTATGCAGATATAACACTAGATTCAATACTTAAATACAAATGTCTGATACTTAAATGTCTAAAATAAGAATTACAAAATGGGTGAGTCCCCTTTTGGTTTACAAACTTGGAGACAAAATTTATACATAAACACACATGGAATATAAATAAACATAATTTTAAAAATTACAATGATTCAAAAGCAAAGAATCTGGAGGTTTATCAGTATAAAGATACATACCAACATTTTTTAAATATCTACACTCCCTTTACAGATAAGATTGAGAGGCAAATGCACAGATATTGTGTGATAAATCTTAGATGTTAATAGGCAAACACGGATCATGATGGAAAATTTCCCTTCCCTTCCCTTCCCTCAGCATTAGTTGTTTGTGGAATTTTTCCAAAGGTCCATATGATGCATCCTGACCCCAAGTAGGCAAGATGGATTTCCCTTCCCTAAAGTTCCTGTATATAAAGACCAATTATGCAGATGAGGAGAATTTCACCCAAAATAAATTGCATGCTCCATCTGATTATGGGTAATAGATTATTCCAGACCTATACTGTCCTCAGGTGGAATTGAAGGATCCTTTAAACATCAAGGAATATATTCATAACCATTATCCTCTTAACCCTTTGATGTGAAAAGATTGCTATAAAATTTACTAAATTCATCTAAAATGACTTTTGAATCTCCAATCACTTTGTTCTCTGCATTAATAATACTAGGACTAATCCTGCATGACTTGTGAGATTTAAGATGAGTAGCTAATAGCTTTTGAATCAAGGGTGCCTTTCAAGGGTGCCTCTAAGCAGTATCTAAAACTGTGTGTGTGCAATTTGTCTTATCCAAATTGGTGCATATTCAGAAGACTGTGTAACCCATATACAAACTGCATTTTCATTCAAGATGTATGTAACTCATATATGCAAATATAGTCTGAGGATTAATAGTGGATTTCTTTACACAGAGAACAGAAAAGAACTACACATGAATACTTACAGTTGCTTCTGAAAAATTTAGCTCTATTTATCCAGCTAGGAAATGGGGGACTTTGATTGTTCTTAGTCTGGTTTTGGATCCCAGGTGATTTTTGTGCTTTTCCATGGTTCCAGGATTTCATTGGATTAAGGCTAACACACTGAGACTAGTATTTATCTCTTCTGTTCTCCACCTCCCATTGTTTGTCTCTCAGGTAAAAAAGGAGTCAGAAACACTAGTCAGTGAGAGCAGCTGCATCCAAAGTTCGAGCTTTCCTACATACAGAGACTGCAATCTGGACATTTTTTTGTTTCTCTCCTTTTTACTTTCCTCCTTTTTCACATTCTCTACATCCAATGTTTATCCTCACCTGGTTATTCTTTTCATGTATCCCCAGGTAACCTCCTAGTTCTTTCTTTGACATCCCTCCCTTCATCCCCCAAAGATATAATGGAATATACATGCTATTTTCTGCTGCTTTTACTTTTATGTCTGTTTAGGGAATAAACTTCTCAGATCAAGGATTTTTTTTGCTACCCTTTATGCTTACTGTGCCTAGCACTAAAGGTCCCCCAACAAAAGTTTACCCACAAATCTTATGCATGAAATCTTGAATTTTTTTTCCATAGTCATGTAATTTTAGAATATTCATGTTCTTCTGAAAATCAAATAAAGATATTTTTATAAACAGAAACAAAACAAATTTCCAGAAAATACTTTTTCATCTACCAAAAGTGGTAAAATCACAACCTATTCAAGATAACAGTCTACATGTGGTCTTGGGTAGCATTATAGGACATGAATCCTGTTTGTGAAAGTTTAATCACAGTCACAGAATAAGCTGAATTGCAAGGGACACACAGGATAATTGAGTCCAACTCCCAGCCCTGCAGAGCACCATTCCCAAGAGTCACACCATGTTCCTGAAAGTATTGTTCAAATGCTTCTTGAACTGTGCAATTTAGGGATTTAAACGATTCAGCTTGTCTCCAAAATGGTTACTTCAGAACCTGGTTAGGCTCTCATCACCAATGATGCTCAAGATCAAAGCCCTGTGTGTTGAGTTGGCCCTCTAAAAACATGAAATTGGGAATAGTGTCAGTGCCAGGCCAATGCAAAATGCTGATTAACTTTGAACCAAATGTCCTTTCTGTTTCCCTCCCCAGAAAAGATAATTCCAAACCAAAAATTATGACAAGCAAGTACTGCTGTACCTGTGAGCAGATCTCCACTGTGCCTGGGATAAAAATTTTCCCCATGATCTAAAGGGGAAAGAAACTGCTGCCAGAGATAATGACAAGAGCTGTAGGGTCCAATGACACAGCAGTCTATGTGTATTTTACTCACTCTTGAGCTCAGTTTGAGCCATCTCCCGGTGTGTTGATCAGGGGTCCAGTCCACCCTGAATTATTTAATGACTCACTGTTCAATGGCAGGTCTTCAGAGATGCTGTTCCATATTGACTCTTACCTGCAAATCCAAGGTGCACTCCAAGGCTGTGTCCTTTCTTCATTTTGAGATGAAGTTTCCTGTCTTCCTTCCTTTTCTCTCCTCCCTTTTCTCCTTCCCCCACAGTACCTGAGCATGTATTTGTGCGGACAGCTGGAAAGAGTGCATAGGCTGGTTAGATCTTTGGTGTGGATGCTCAAACCCAAGTTTTGAGTTGGATGATCAGGAGACCTGGGAGATTTCTGCTCCTGCAGCTTGGCTGTTATGGCTGAGTGTATGGCTCACATCCACCGAGGGAGGGAGAGAGAATCTTGATTAATGCATGGAAAATATCTCACAAGTGATTTTCAGAGGATGCTGAAGTGTAGAAAAGGCAGTGATAACTTTGGGACTCAGCCTGTGAAAGCTGTAAAGAAAGACCATTTTCTGAGGCCTTTCTTAGGCCTGCTTGTGTCTGAATGGGAACATTTGATTGCCACACAAATGCACTTAAAACATCCCACAAAGTAAAACATCAATCAGCAAGCTGCACCCTAAGAAAAACTGGAAGACTAGAGTTTACAAGCTGTAAAAGAACAGATGATAAAGCAACATTTAATTGGAAACATGCTTATTTATTGGAAGAATGCTCACCAACTGGGAAATTTCAATGCTGCAAAATGCATACAGACACACAACATCCTATCACAGCATGCTGTGTATTAAGATCAATAGCGTAGAGAATAAAAAATTTGGTTTATTGAGTGACTTCAGCAAAAATACCAGTATAAGCAGGTTGAAAGAGAGAGAGAGAGGTATGTTTACATGCCATCACTTATGTGTGCCATGTCTTAGGCAGTTGTTGACTTCCTGGGGAGGCCAATGTGGCTGTAGCTGCTTCATGCTCTGCATCTTCTCAGACATTCAGGGGTAGGGCTACACACAGCTACATCCCTGCTCTTCACAAACCTCCTGCCAAGAAGCAACTAATAGTTTTCTTATTTATGTAAGGCAAACACAAGCTCACAAGACCAGAAGTAACCAGTAAAACTGCATTTTGTGCATGCCTCCAGTCCCAGCTGTTCAGTGAAGTACTATCAAAGTAGTAGAACTAAAATGATTTTTACCACCTGAGAATAGGACACAAGAACAGCACTTAATATAATTTGTTAAGGCTGTATTACCCAGAAATAGCATGTTAAAAAATGACCCAACAGTTCTCCATATTTTCCAGCAGACAAAGGGATGGCAAATACCCTTGGCTTTAGAGAATCTTTTAATACTTTAAACAACCTTCCACAGGAAAAAAATAGTTTTCAAATTTACCCATATATTTCTGTGATATGACTGGCTTACAGTTGTGCCTGTCTACTAATATACATTTTTATTAAGCTTCTATATTTTTCCTCTCTAAAATAGATCTTTCACTAAAATAATAAAGTGTTGACAATAGTGCACAGTATTTTCTTTTATTTTTTCCTAAGAAATCATTTCTCATGAAAACTGTTATTAGCTTTTACTCTTCTGTAGCATTTTTTAATCTCTTATTTACACCTTCCTTCATTTTATAAGTGTCTGTGTCATGATCAGAATGTTTTGCATTCGGGCTTTGCAATTGCTTGCCTGTGTTCAAATTCTTGCTATTTTTCTGAATGGAAGTATGTGATGATAAATTTAAATTAATGTTGATTTTATAATATTTTAACTCTACCTTAAGGATAAAAACTGAAAATCTATCACTGTCTCTTAATTTTAAAATCAATCCAAGAATATATGAAATGAAACATCACAAAAGGCACTTATAGAAGATATAAATTAATGGGAAGCTGTTTGATTTATTATACAACAGATAAGATCTGCATGATACAGCTTCCTGATGGTTTATGTGTCTATGAAATCTTTCTAATGAAGGTTATTCCTGAACTCATAAAATTTCATATTCCAGCCTATAGTCTGTCATCAGCCTATAATGCTAGATTTGGATTCATAAATATAGTAATTACAAAAACATTATTCTGTTGATCCAATGAAGATATGCTCTCTGGGTGGAAGATATAAAAATAGAATTAACTTCTGCCACAGGATATCCACAAGGGAGCAGCAAAAATGACCACTTGTTACCTATTTTCTTTTCACTTGGACACAGAGGGAAGACTTCACAAAAGTAAAGTCTTTTACAGTTGTAATGAAGTAATGATCTTTTAGATATTGTTTCAGAATTTATTTCTCAGGATGACTTGTTCTATAGGAGGTAGATACACACACATATTTGAATTTCTGTGTTAGCTGGAAATCAGTTTAGTCTATAAACTTTTGTTTGTTTCCCAATAAGGCAGGTTTGAATGAATGTTGACAACTAAGGAAAGAATATAAGCTGCATTGGACACATCAGGCAGCACTGCACTGATAAAAATTACTCTGAGAAAGACCAGCACTGTCCATGTGCTCTGTTTCCTCTCTCACCTGAAAGGCACTAGCAGCTCTCTGAGGAACAGGTATGCTCAACACATCAGCTGCAGCTGTTCTGTTCACTGACTTAGTGGAAATATCCCTTGGTAATGTCAGAGGACACTTGCCCTCTTAGAGTTAGCTGGCTATGATTGTTCATTATAAGTACTTGTTATGAAGATATTATCCTCATCTTTAACATTCTTCATTTTCAAAACCAAATCTGAGTAACAGAGTTAGGCTTGCATTTCCATGGTAGATGCCATTTAAAGAAAGCATGTGTTTAAATTCAAGCCTTTGGAAAAAAACATATATACATGTTTTTAACATTAATATAAAAGTGTCCCAATAGGAATGATTTCCTGAGTGGGAGCTTTAATCTCTACCAAGTATTTGGTGGAGCTCAAAACAGGATGAACATGTGGCACTTTTATTTTGCATCAAACATTTGCATAATAAAGGATAAACTAACAAAAGAAGTGACTTAAATAAAAAATGGGTTAGCCAAATAATTGAAATTTATCCTTAATGTGCAGAGGAGAGAAAGCACACATGAAAGGCCCTTTGGGACTTTTTTGAAAAACAAAGACCACATAAAAAGTTAGTTGATGTTTTGGGGTTTTTTACCCTGTATATCTATGAGTTCATCCACATGCATTCATAAGCATTATTTGTCTTTCTCTAAAGCAATTAGAAAGCTTACTAAGTGGAAAGGAAAGTACTTTATCAATTAAGTATCAATTTCCATTTCCTTATTTATGATCCTGCAGCTAGTAAGCATCAATAATTTCTTCTTTGCTACAATGTCACCAGGAAGATTGATTGTGCATGTCACCTCAATATGAGAAGACTTAAATGGAAAATATATACTTGCAACAGCACCAAATGCACTTTTGCAAAAAGGAACAACTTAATCACACTTTTAAAAATAGAAATTTTAAAGATGCATCACGTCTTTTTTCTGATGAAAGGTCTGTATTTTTATGCAAGATTTTTATTGACATCATTGTATTTTTGTAACTATGCACTCAGCAATCATCAAACTGAAAAAAAAAAATTTTAAAATGAAGCACCCAGAAAATAGGAAACACCAATGTCAAGGTGCACAGAAAATCTAAACCATCTGTCTGTGCATATACATTATGATACAGTTAATTAGATGATCACTATAAAATTGCTTGAATACACTTGTTCTTTGTTGTAATCAGTAGATAGAGGAGATAGTGGTTAGGGAACTTATCATCAATTGTTTTTCAGATTTTCTCCAAATTCTCCTCCAAAAGAAGCCATTCACATTTTGATGAGAGAGATGCTTACCTATTTCTAATATATTTCTGTCTCACACTTTAGGCATTCAGTTTCCACAGGTTTGCAGAGATGCCTCAGTCCTCTACTCAGTACTGTTGTTTTCACAGGCTGGCATGTTCAGAAGTGTTCAGCTTTTAGTTCTGCCAGAAATTTCATAGAATTATGGAATCACTGAGTTTGGAAAAGACCTCAAAGATCATCAAGTCCAGCCTCTGACCAAACACCACTGTGCCAAATAAACCATAGGACTGAGTGCCACATCCAGTCATTTGTTGAACACTTCCAGGGATGATGACTCTACTACTTCCCTGGGCACCCTGTTCCAATGCCTGACCATCCCTTCAGTGAAGAAATTCTTCCTGATGTCCAACATGAACCTCACCCGGTGCAGCCTGAGGCTACTTCCTGTTGTCTGATTGCCACTTGCCTGGGAGAAGAGGCCACCCCCCACCTGGCTGCATCCTCCATTCTGGGTGGTTGTAGAGAGTGATAAGGTCCCCCCTGAGCCTTCCTCCTCTCCAGGCTGAACACCTCCAGCTCCCTCAGCCATTCCTCATAGGACTTATTCTCCAGACCCTCCACCAGTTCCCTTGCCCTTCTCTGGACACTCTCCAGCACCTCAATATCTATCTTTAAGTGAGAGGCCCAGGGACAATCTCTTCCCTAGTCCTGCTGGCCACACTGGTTTTGATACAGACCAGGATGCCATTGGCCTTCTCAATCACTTGGGCACACTCCTGACTCATGTTCAGCTGATGTTGACCAGGACCCCTCAGGTTCTTTTCCACTGTGCAGCTTTCCAGCCACTCTGTCGCAGTCTGTAGAGCTGCCTGGAGTTTTTGTGGCCCAGGGAGAGGAGCTGGCACTCTGCCTTATTGAATCACATAGTGTTGGCCTTGGCCTGTTCAGCCCTGAAGCAGGATTCTTGGATTATTTAGGGGAGTAGCTCTTTGACCTTTGCAGAGAATGTGCAAAAGCACTGTGTCTTGCAGGATCTGATTTATTATTCCTGTCTCAAGTTCCTCAGGGTATCATTGTTTTCACATCTATTGAGGGTACTTCACAAATATGAGTGAATTTGTCACTATACTTCTTGGACAGGTAGTTTCCAAGCAGGGACAGTGGCGCAGAGAGATGAAGGCATCCCGTTCTCAGCAGTGTCAGGTTCCCCATCCTTTGCTTGTAGACAGCTACTTGCAAGAGGGCAAGGATGGCTGAAGAAAGATCTGCAACCACCTAGGTTCCCTCTCAGCATGGAAAAAGACTTTTAGTGAAGGGATAACTAGATGAGGAACATGGCAGAGCCTGTGGCACACTCCTGTCAGCCTGACTTCTGCAGCTCACTTGCAACCCAGAACAGAAGTGCTCTCTGTCTCAACCTCCCCTCATATCCACTGAAAAAAAAGGAGAACCTAAAAACCAGTTGCTGGTATTTAGGTTGTCCTTGCCTGGTGGACCTGTCACACATACCACATTGCCCTAGGGACTGGTGGGGATGAAAGGATTTCTCACTTTTGGGATGAGGAATAAAGTTTGGAGGAAACTATATAGGAAACTGCATAGAAGATTATATTAATTCACGAGTGAAGATTGTGATTAATTCACGAGTGAAGATTGTGATTAATTGTAAGATGGATGCTTTGTTTTCACACAGATTACATTTTCTGACCACATACTGTCCAGTATGATAATACTTTTTAGCACTGTTTTATAGCAGTGTAAATTATATTAATTCTTTATCCTGAAGACACACCACACTGTGCCCCATTACTTGGACATGGGTGCCTGTTATTGACAATTATATTTTTTACCTTCTTGGAGAAAAAAATCCCAACTAAATAAAAGGGTTTTGACCTGTTTCAGCATTCTTCCCTCTCCTTCTCTTTTCTTTCAGCCTTTCTCCCATCATTCTGCCCCCAATGTGTATATATATATATATATGTGAAAGTAATATACTTTTTAAAAAAAAATAAAAATTGCAAAATGAATGAAACTCGGTACAATGTAATCCTGAATCTAGAATCTTGACCCTGTTTTATGAGATCTGAGGCCTCCTTTCAGGTCTGGTTTTCTACTGACTTCTTTGACATGCTTCACTAGACCTAATAGCTCCCTATTACCAGTTACAATTTAGCATCTGAGCCAGGAGCTGGAGGAAAAAGGGAAAAAGGAGTGTAAATTATACGGAGATGCAGTGAACAAAGGTTTTATTTCTCCTGAGCACAACCCTTTGATAGGAAAACGGGGGAGACAAATGTGTTGCTAATTTAATTAAGTAGTATGAGATGGCAGGGTCCACAGATGCCATTTAGGACTGGATTAATCAAGAGCAGGTGATGAAAATGAATAGTCACACATAATGTTAGCATTTTTAACAATCCGACACAGTCTAATGGAATCAAGTGCTATTTAACAACAGGGCTCAGTTTTGCTTGCTAATCCAAATTTATCTACACTTGGGCTGTGCACATTCATGTGGATCAAGAACTCTGTTCCCTCTGATTCCCATTAATTTTCTGGGGCGTTTTTAGTTATTTAATGTATTGTACAACATTTTCATGTCCCCTTTTACTGCACAGAGAGAGAAGCACCGTGAGGCCTGTGGAAGCATTGCATTCTATGTGCTGAACAAGTGTAACATCCAGCAGGTAAACACTTTTTGACAGCTGAGAGGTCATCCTCACCAGTATAATACCTTTGGTTTTGTCCATGCATTCCTTTCCAAAAGTACCAAAAGGTACAGAAAAGTTCTGGTGTGCTGTTTCCTTATAGAATCAAAGCTTGAAAATATTTTTGTTCATAAATTTTGTGACCACCTGCAGCTATTTGACATAGCTCTTCCAGTGTGCCTTTATCTTTCCTGGCAATAACAGAAGCATGTAACTTAGTAAAATCTTCAGTATACCCTCCAGTGAAGAAGTTGCTAGATGAAGACTGAAACCTCTGTCAGACTGAAAGAAAATGTAACTGCATGTGAAGCCATAATTTCCTAATAAACTGTTTTCAGCTAGAATAAACTTGTTGCCTATAATTTCACTGCATGCAAAGGATTAGAAGCTACTGCTGGAAATCAGATCTGTGTCCAGTTGTGGTCTGATATCTCTGAACAGGCTGTGGCCAAAACAAATATGTCATCTTTACAGAGCAGTGGGCAAGCAGCTCGTTCCTCTACTCCTTTGGCAGTTTTTGACACAGAGGTGAGTGTGTGGGAAAGTGTTGTGGCATCTGTTTCTCATCCACTTGAGCAGAGAGGGCATAAAGACTCTGCCACCTATGCTAGGGCTCTGAAAGCTTTATAACCTATTACTTCTTTATGTGGTGTCATAAAAGTAAACCAAATCCTGTCCAACATGAGACTGACAGAGCACTTTGCAGTATTCCTAGTTTTCGAAATCTGAGCTCTCTTTACCCTCTTAATGGATGGATTTATTACATGTCAGAGTGCAATTTCATATTAGCTGTTATCAGATCTGAGGGTAGCTTCTTTATTTCACAGAGAGAGGGAACAACTCCTCTAGGTGCTATGCATTTTGCTGCACTTATGGTCTTGCCAAGCTTGTTTTTTAAACCTTATGAAAATCAATTACAAACAGCCATGTCTCAGTTGCCATCTTTCAGTATAATTGTTCTCCAGTCCCTGAAGACTCTTTAGAAGAGATACCTCTGTGTGCCATAAAAACATTTGTGGTTTTAAGTACCTCTGAGTATAAAATTCCAATACAAGAAATTCAAAGATAAATATGCATTTCTTTCCAATGAGCATTCCCAGGGTGAGCTACCTAGTTCTGCTTAATGGTGTTTGGCTCTCTGGTTTTTCAGGTGATCATTTTGTTTTTCAAAATATACCTGACAGAGAGAAGAGAATACCACCTGGGAGAAAAAAGTACCACAGGAAAAGGATCCTAAAACACAAAAAACAAAACTCAGAATACCTTTTGTGTTTATATGATTGTGATTATAGAACAAAAGAACACCACCGGGATTACAATAAATTTCAAGATTTTTTGCCAGCTGTTTCTGACAATAGAACTGTGAGACTTACTTAAAACCTTGGTAAAATTGTGGTGAGGCCTTTAGTAGTAACATATTGGGGTGGTCATGCCCAGCTGTCTCTTTTCTCCTTGCATGCTGGTAAAACACACTGCAGACCTCAGCTGATTAAAACTCATTGCTTGGGATAATCTCCTAAACTACTTTTGACCTCGGTGTCTGTTTATATTTTTTTTTCCCTGTAGTTACTCAGCTGTACCCAGCTGTACTTGCCAGAACCTGTCCACAATATCCTTAAACTTGGGTGTGTTCAACTGCTGTCACAGTTGAAATTACCACACCTTTCTGCTCACTGTTGCCCCCAGCTGAGGCATCACAAGGCACAGAGCAAATACACAGACTTTGACCTCAGTTCAGTGCCAGGATTTGTACTGAGCTAGTCTCTCCTACCTTGCCCTGACCCTGCCCAGAGTCACTGATGTGACTGCACTGATGCTGCAGCTGCTTTGCATTTATGACCATGATCTGAGATTAAATATTAGAGATCATCTAATATTCTCCTTCTCAGAAGAGCAGAAATAAGGAGGACTCAAGTGGAGATGTGCAATTAACTGAAGGAACAGGGTGCTCTCCTTATAGAAAACTTCATCTTTAGTTGGTAGCTACGAGTCAAGATCTGTGCAATTATTGATGTGTGAGAGGTGAGGAAGAAGGAATTGCTGTATGCTTGTCCTTCAGGCTCATGTTGGAGTGGAGAAGGAAGCTGCTCTGAATTGGAGAGGGAGAGAAGGGATTACCAAAAGAGCTTCTTGCTCTAATTAGGCTTTCAGAACAACATTCATAAAGCTCATAATTTTTTATTCTTTTTTTAAAGTTCTCATACTGTCTCAAGTATGTTCACTTTTACAGATGTGATCTTGTGTGTTTCATCCCCCTTTGAAGGCAGGCTTATGTTCTGAGGTATACTTGGGTCTTTTAATTAAAAATTACAGGTAAAATATTTAGAATGCTCTTGAATTATGGAAGATTTTTTTGTTTTGCAAATGGAAAAGTGCAACCAATAGTCTTATGGCATTTTATATTAAAAGCGGTGTTAAATTATAATAAAGGAAAAAAGTTAAAAGAATTGCAGTCTTGATTTATGTATATGTGTAGAAGATGAATGCCTTTGGTTAATTTGGGTTGAAATATATATTCTAATAAGGTGTTAAAATTAGTTCTGAGAGTGCTCATCTGGCAACTATAAATATGTTATAGCAAAGCGTAATTAAGCTCTCTAAAGTTTTTATCTCTTTACTTTTTCTCCCCGCTTTTTTTTCCCTGAGCTTATAGGATCTTGAAGTTGGTTGCAAGGACACTTCTCCAGGGAAAGTTACATTTTCATAGAAGTTCAGAAAAAAATTCTTTTATGTGTATTCTCACTCTTTGAGAAAGAATGGTGCGAAAATCATGACAGTAAAAGGTTTAGTGTTTTCACAATTTTGAGATCTGTCTGTAATTTTTTAAGGTTATAAAGATCTAAAAATTATCACCCAGACTTAACCAGATGGATGGAAAAGTGGATGGATGAAAATAAGTGTAGAATGTCCAGGCTCAGAAGATAGTGGTTAATGGGTCAAGTTTTGCTTTCAGGCTGGTGACCAGAGAACTGCCAGACTCTCTGTGAGGGACTGAACTCTTTAACATCTTTAGTAGTGATGTGGAGGAGATGATGGGTGAACACTCAGGTGTTCAGGTGATGAGTTGTGAGGACCACTTACTATGCTCAAGGACAGGAGTCCCATTCTGAGATAACCCAGGCAAGCTGGAGAACATGGCCAAAAAGAACTTGTGAAATACAACAGGGACAAATATTAGGCTGTGTGCTGGGGAATAAAATGCCCCTTACAGCACTACAGGCTTGTACCTGAGTGCAAGGGGACAACTCTATGGACAGGTGCATGGGGGGACTGATGGACAGCAGACTGGACAGAAACCATCATGCCCCGGCAGCATGGACTCCACAGCATCACTGGCTGTTATCAACAGGGCAATAGAAAATAGATGGAGGGAAGTGCTTATGTCTCAAAACTCAGCACTCATTAAAAGATGTCTAGAAGACTGTAGAACTCTTTGGGCTTCCATGGGCAATCAGACAACTGGGAAATATCCAGTGAATGTACCTACTGTCTATTAATATCTATAAATACTGTGAACACGATTTAAAGGATTATTATGACATTGGTGAAAAGTGTAACAATGTCATTCATTTGGCATTCTAAAATTTTTAATTTCTTGCCTTTGTAGCAAATTAGTTGTGCAGCTTTATCACTGCAACCACGTTGGCAAACTAGCATAGGCTTATGTTCCAAAGTTCTAAAGAGGTGAGAGTCATTCCTGGGATGTGATCAAGAGAAATTCATCAGTGATAATTCCAGGTGAATTTTTAAATAGTCAGATAGGAGCATCAAAGAGACATTGAAAAGCAGACAATGTTTATTCCCATCCTCTTAAATCAATACTCCAAAACGGAGTTGTATTGCAGCTAGAGGCAGTGGGGAAAGAACAGTGGAGTGACCAGAGCTTCCCTCTCTCTTTTATGCACAAGGCACTGAGGAAAGCAATAGGGATCAAGCAGAACACGTGGAGTGAGGGAATGCTGATGCAGGGCAGGGGAAAAAAGGAGACTGGCAATGTCGAAAACAACATGACAGGTTAACAGTTTATCTTCAGCTGAAGATATTTTCAGAAATAAGATCTATCTACTGGAATTGAGTATAAGATAATCATAAAAATTCAATCAATATATAATCATCTATTCTCTGGAACATTTATCTATTCAGTTTTGGCTGTAGCATCCTTTGTACATTTAATTTCTTAGTTGTTGATTTCAGGAATTGGTATGTACTGAGTACTGGAATATTCTGACAATGATGCTTGATAATAATAAAGCACTGTAGAGCTGCAGTGGGACACAAAAGCTGCTGCAATACTCTGCAACTGAAAACTTGGTTTCATTAGTCAACTGAAGCTATATTTTCTGAGTAGATACCTAGTCATAAATTTCACTAATTTTTATTCTTTTCCTCCTGCCAAAAGAAAACACTCTCCTGCTACAGCCATTGCAGCAGAAGACCTCCCATACATTGAATGGTTTGATCTTGCAGATGTTACATGATAAAACTAATGAAAAAAAAAAAATCCTCCAAACAACCTTCCACACCAAACAACTTTATTCTGCATTGCCAAGAAATCTGCTAATCCATATAGATCAGACACTGTGCAAAAGGTCGTGGCATTTCATTGGGAAGGTTTTCTAAGCTATGAGCTCTGCCTGTGTGACATGGCCCTTGACTTACCTGAAACATCCCTGAAAATATGCAGTAGACACCTTAGTTTCCTCTTGATCAACACGAGGACAGAAAGAGCAACTGGGAATTCCTTCTTGCCTTAGTTTCTGTTGTCTGTTCTATTACCATTTCTTCCTCTCTTTAGAGAGAATCTTTATTGCTTGCAGCTCCGTGGTGCTGACAGCCCAGTTCAGAGAGCACTGTGGTTGCAGTGGCTTCACCTGGAGAATATCAACCCAGTGTGTGAGAAGGGAGAGAAGAAAGAATAGATTATGGGAATGAAGAACAAAGACAATTAAGCTTAACCCCTCTAGGTTTAGTACCTATAGTCATTTTGGGAAATCTAATGGGAATGACCTCTGGGGTGAGATGCTTTACCTTGACTTCTTAAGGTGGAAGATTTATTACAAATACCAGGCAGTTGAATACTCAGAGTGACAAACCTGGAATCTGTGGGAAGAGCAGGTGTTGCCTTCTTACAGGATAGGGTATCAATACAGCTCAAAAATTTCCATCATTGTTTGAAAGACATAGCCATTAGATGTGGACACAGTATCCCAGTTCCATTTCTCTAGCACAAAGCTGAAAATTTAATTTTTCTCCTTGGCTATTTACAAATATAGGAGTCAGACTCACTCTAGTGCACTAAGGGGCTGTTCTCAGCAGAGAGGCTGCTCTGTTGTGCCATCCCACCAATGTGCTGTGTATCATGTCAGGCTTTATTGATCTGTGTGGATGTATGTTTCTAGATCAGTGGACATCTGCCACAATACCAGTAGAGCACTCCGTAATTGCCAGTGATGAAATGACTTGCTCTCTCCCCTGCAGAGATCTTGAAGAACAAACCTTGAAGAGATATCTGGGACAACTTCCAAGGAGCTGGTGCTTTTCCCCTTTGCACAGCTAGCATAGGAGCTCTTCTAGGTACACCTCCAACCACACAAGTTCTTGTTGTCGAGTTTATTGTTTGTTGTTTGCTTTGGGTTTTTTAAACAGCAAATGAAATTTGGTTTAAAGTGCAAACGGGGCACCTCCATGACGTCCAAAAATTCTGTATGTGCTTGGGTAAAAATCTGTCTATGTCGTCATGGCACACCTTTTCTCAGAGTTAATTAAGAAGTATATATAAACTTGCTTGAGGCCTATAAGGAGTAAGCAGAGCTGTAAAACAATCTCGATGAGGGCTTTTGTCTCATAGCTTTAGCAACTGGGTAATTATGTAATTGTTGTGTTTCTTTGTTCAACATGTGCTCCGCGGGCTCATTAATCAGCGCAGCAATGCCAAAATGGCCGTGATCTCCACCAGCGCGATAAGACATGTTGGTTGCTACATTCAGAGGGATAAATTGGTTATTTTACAAAGTCTCAAAGGGTGAAGGCTTGGGGGTTTTATTTTAACGTTTGTCACATGATCTCGCTGCATGACATCGCAAATCTCCCATCTCCGCTTTGTTGGTCTATATGCATGAATAATTTTCCCAGTGCTTGTTTGTAGCTGAGCGGGAGAAAGAGAGAATTACCGCCGCACAATCTCTTGTTGTCGGTGATCAGCATTCCGATGGTCTGAGCTGGCTTACAACAGTGTAAAGACATCAGTGGCATGTGTTATAATATATTGAGCATTGTACTCCTGAAGAACGCACGAAAGAAAGAACATTGTTCTACTAGGGAGCAATTCATCGGGTTTTTCCCAGAGACTCTTGGGTCAAGTTTTTATAGGCCTATTTGATTTTCAAATTCTTTTTCCCCCTTTTTCCTCTCAGTGAGCCATAGTGTCCAAACTTGTCTACATTTACTTCCCATGTTTTGTGCATGGTAGATGTCCTTTAAAAAGAGTATCTCAAATAAGTCTTTATTCTTGTTTTGTTGGCTCTTATTCTGTGTTTTCATGAACTCTGGCCCTGGCCATGGCAACTGCAAGAAAAATGTTAACATTGATTGACAGGATTAAGAAAGCCTCCATGCCTATCCGCATTTCAAACACTTTGGGAACAATGGTGTTTGGTGTGATTGAATTAATGAGATATCGTGGACTGTCAAAAGAGCACACATACTTTACATAAACCTGATTATCTTTGCATGGCAGAAATGAAAAAAAGGAGGGAACAGAGGTTTGGCTTTCACTCATACCTCCAAAGGAGCCATCAAAGTGTGTGTGCCCTGGCTCAGAGAGTGATGTGCCCGCTCAACTGGCCTGCCCTCCCTTTTTCTCCACATACTGCCTGGCTCTGCTTAGCATACATCAGCCATGGGCTTTAACAAGTCTATTCAGGCGACTGGGCCCAAAACAACACTCTTTTCACAGCTCAGCACCTCTGTGCTGATTTTTTTTCCCTATGGATCCATTGTTTAACTTGAACTAAGCATACATTTCAACAATTAGACCCAAACTGGCTCCTACCACCCTAGCTTAACCCCAAAGAGTGACATCAGTCATGATACTACATACATTTTGAGAGGTGAGCCACAGCTGGTGCTCACTTTTAGCAATAGAATTCCTAGAGAGAGAAGAAAGTTTTGTAGGGAACTTCTTCCCCCTTAAGTCTTTAAATGATATTTCTATCCTCTGGGAAATGTTCCAGCAGGCATAATTGGTGAATAAATACAATTCGTTGAAGTAGCGCTGCATTTTCGCGTGAGCTATTTTTTTTCATGAGAGGACATCATGGATTAAGAGGCTCTGAAATGAAATGTAATCCAAAAGCTGAAAGGATTCTGCCTACCTGCATACCTGTCTGTCTATCTGTCTACTTACCTGTCTTACGACCTCTCTAATAATTTTACATGGTCCTTACTACCACAGATGAGCATTAGTTCCTCAAATACACATAGCAGTGGCTTACTGAAAATCATAAGTTTAATGGAAGTGGCATTTCTTTGAAGGCATACAGCCCTTTCAATCTTTTTCAAACAGCTAGTAATTTTTTTATTGAATTAAACTCCTTAATTTATTAAAAAAAAAAAAAAACTAGCAGATTTTTTCACTCTATTCATGGATCATAAGAATTATTTTTTTTCCTAAAAATATTTTTCTCTCTTTTGTGTGCTAAATCCAGATGGAGGCAATGTAAAAATGTTATTTATCCAAAAGACTCTGGTCAGCAAGACAAGTCTTATTTCTAGCTTGCTTGGAGTAAAGAGATACTGAGAAAACCTCAAAAAATTGTACATACAAGAATATCCAGACTGTTTTTGCAGACATATGAAGAAAAGACAATTTAAATGAAGTTTAAATAGAAAATCAAGCTTTGCTAGTTTGCTTGCATCTCAAACCTCTACTCCTCTGAAGATCCTCCTTGCATTACTTGTCACCAGGTAGGACTACATAGACTTTATGTAAACATGAAATACAATATTCATTTTTTTTGTAAGGGTCCTTTACTCTCTTACATCATGCTTCCAGTCTTAATGAGTAAGCAAGATATAGTCATTGTAACTTCAGTGGTTAAGGTACTGAGCTGAAAATTATGAGATTTGGTGGCCAGATACAGTATTTCTGCCTTTCCCTCTTTATGGACTTCCCTAAAACCTTGTAGCACTCCCACAAGCTTTAGTGATTCTATGTTGTGATAAATGATTAATTTTCACTAAGGATTTTGAAAAATACTGTAAGCATAAAGAAGTTTAAAAATCACCTGGTGGCACATATTGAGTGTTGCTTTGTAAATCATTAAATAATTTATGGCAAAACTCATTTTAACACGTGTGCATATTTTCTGAGGCCATGGATTAGTGACAGGCCTATCATAACAGATTAATGCTTCAGATCAAAGAAAAGGCGGGGAGCACTGCACTGTGAAGTCACAAAACAAAACCAAGTATTTCCCCCCAAAGCTTAGCCAGTAGATGTCTCTGTTTCACAAACCCTGCCATGGTATCAGCTGCCACATCCTCCCAGTTACATCTCCTGCACCTTTCTTATCAGGATAAATTCACCTTTACATAAAAATGGCAAGATGATGTGAGGATGGTGGTATTTTGAATCCTGTATAAAGTTGTCTGAATGGTCAAGATATTTGAAACTCTGTTGTGCACACAGTAAGCAGTAGAGATTGAGACAGATAGTTGGAGACTCTAATAACTGACTTGGCATAATCAGACTGCTTTAAACTACATGACAGAGTCTTGGGGGTACCATGATTTGCCCCTTTTTAGCAACAGGGTACAACCAGGATTTCCAGGATCCATATGACAACAGGTAGGGATGTTAGTATGACTTCCTCTCAATGCTCTGCTCCTTCTGAGCTCTTCCTCCTCCTTCTCCGCCTATGACACAGAGTGAAGCAACGAGAGCTCCAGCCCCCACTGAAGGAGAGTATCTTTCCTTCTCCAGTGTTAAGAACTTATGTATCTCACAAGGAAAACCTGGGCCAAAAGATACTGGGCAGAGAGGTGTCCTTGGGAGATGGAAGGAAACCTAAATGTGATGGCATAACCCTGCAGTTTCTTCTGGCCCTTGAGCTGCTGCCAGATTGCAGTGCCTTCTGCAGAATGTCCTGCTCAGTGCAGCACAGAGCTTCCACAGAGGGTCACTGGTCTCCTTCCTCTCCCAGAAGTGGCAGTACTGCCTATTTCTCCTGCTGAGAGTTCTGCCAATGAGTTAGAACATACTTTCAAGTAGTCCTTGAAATTCAAAGGGCCAGTTGTATGTCTATGAGATCAGCAACATAAGGGAACTTGAAATGGCAAAACTAATTTCTGCTTTTGTGAACACAGGTATTGTTGATATTTATGTAGACTTAGATGGTCTTTCCTGCTCTCTTAAGAGTAAACATCCACTATACCATGTTATTTACTTTAAACTTTGTGAATTAATACTGCTTGCTTTTCCTCCTCACTTTTAGAGAATTTGCAGTAAAACTATGCTTTTCATTTATTAAAACTATTGTAAATTGAAATGTTAACACCTTTATCCTTGGTCTAAACCAAATCATGACCTTCTCCTCATCAAATAAATAATTTCAATTTGGACTAAATCTGAGGTTGAGGTTTTGTAACTGATTTAAGCTAACCAAAGGGTTGGCTGCTGTTAAAGTTGGTAATTCTTGTCCTACCATGTGCCATGTCTCACCACGCTTTTCTGCCACTTCTCTTGTGTCAGCAGTAGCACTGGCACATGTGCATGCCCATGGAAAGCTGGATTGCTACCCCCACCTGCTTCTCCTCCTGGCCAACCTCAGCACAAAAAGGGTAACAGGAACACCTGTCTGGGGGTTGGATGGAGGTGGGATTCTCAGGTTTTAATTGCATCTTTTATTAAGATGAGCCTAACGCAATGGTGGAACCTCAGCCCAAAAATGGGAGACTGAATGTTGAAAAGGTACATGTTTAAGGATGTATAAGTAACAGCTATAATTTTTTCATTCTCCCAAACAGAAACCTTTTCATTTTTATCTGCCATCTTTTTTCTAGCTTCTTTACTGAAGACAGCATAATTTCTACTTTGAGTCCATCTGTACAGATATTGTTATTATCTATACTATTTTCTAAATATAGGTAAGATTTTAACAAAACCTGGTTAGGAAAGCAAACTACACAGTTTATACACTAGCTGAAAATTTCTATTATTAATATACAGAAAATGTGTGCAACAAACTCCATAAGAAGCCTTGGCAAGTAGGTATGAAAGCAAATAACAGAAAGGGAAAGAAATTATGTGAGAACTAATGAAGACACCTTCATCCAAGTTTGTTGTGTCTGACTTTGTTTCATCTTGGTCCCACTTTAAATCTTGCAGAGTAAGTTGATACCTTTATCCGGGTTCACTGTCATGTGCATGCAGCCTTCCAAGAATCTAAAGCACAAGCCTTACAGCCCTTATCCCTGTCTCAGGCCTCCCCCAGGTGTCACTCAGCCAAGCTGTAGCCTGCACATGGCACACTGTCCCATCAGAGCAAGAGGACTCCTGTTGGTAGATAACTGTGCAGGTTTCTTCCACGTGTATCCTCCTTGCCAGCCTTGATATCCCCTCTGTCTTCTCTGACGAGCAGGAAGCCTTTCCTTCTCTTATCCTAACATATTTCTAACACATTCTCCCATGTGTGCATTTAGTTAAGGCCTAACTACAGAAAAGTGTCACATTCATGAAGTGATTCTTCTCCTCCTGCTCTCAGGGAGGTGTGTCAGTATCTCTTATTAATACTTTGGTGTCTGAGTAGAGGCTACTGCCAGTGAGTTTGAACTGGGCCAGCAGGCACCAGCAGATGTGGGGTAATGCTTTCAAGTAGATGAATTAAAACATAATGACTAACATATTAAAAAGTATTCCTAATTTTCCTAATCCTGGCAATCACTTTAAGCCTCATCTCCACTAATATCCTGACCCAGGAGCATCTCAGCAACAAAAATCCCATTTGCCCCAGGGCACTCACAGTTTCATCAGGCTTTCTAGGAAAAGGCATAGAGTGTACCTAGGAGTGTGGTCTTTCTACCACTTCCCCATTTTTCTAATTCCTAAATCAGCTAGTGCAGAGTTAAGCATTATAGATTAACAGAATTTGTTAGATTTCAAATTTTTTTTGCAACAGCATTATAAATTTGCCATTATATAGACCTCAAGTCATCTAATGTCAAAGATGTCAGATGATGGCCGAAAATTAAATTGCACATCATACTCATTTCCTTTAAATAACAAACATACAGTGACATATTCCAGGAGAAGTTTATGTCTAGTTACATTCTTCTAAAGAATTTCCACATCTTCAATTTTTTGAGCAAATTTTGCAACAAATTTTAATTTAAAAAATGATTTTGTGTAAAATCTCGCCAACTTTACAAAACTCTACACTGAAAATAATTTTCTTAATGACAATATATGTAAAATAATTCACTAGCTGTGCAATATATTTCTTGTTCTACATTATGATTTCCTGGTTTAAACATAGCAATCTGAATTTTTATTTCTGGTAACATGTAGAGATTAGGAGTTTGCTTTGATAGTGAATGGTTTTACTTTCTTTTTCAACATTGTTTTAAGGGGTGCATTCTTTGCACAGCAGATTCAGTATCCTTGAGTGACCAGAAATCATTAATAAGTATAATTATCACTAGCAGTGCTGAAACAGGGGAAGCTTTGAGGCTAGCACAATGCCCTGGCAGAACATGTTTGACTGGCTGAAAAAGTTTACGGAGATTAACACCCACAGAGCTAGCCCACTGGTAGGTTGTTGCAGGTTAATGGAAATGTGTGGCAACAGGCAGCAACATTAGCAGGGTCTTTCTCTTTAGGTCTCATAAATATTCTCCTTAACCCCTGCTAACACCCATGTTTCAGGCTTTTCTAGAAAGAATTAGGATGGCTAGCTCCATGGTTATTGTCAGGATTAGGCACGTTCAGCTCAGGGTTTCCCCCCTCCTGGCTGTCGGTTCAGAATTGCTTGGCTTCTTGGACACTTATTTTGGGCCTGTATCAAACTTGACTTTTTTATTGCTGCCCTTGTCTCTTAACCAAAGGAAGACAAACTAACAGCAAATTCTTGGGTAGTAGAGAAGTGACCTCGGGATATTTTGTTTGAAATGCAGTGCTCTATTAAATAAAGCTCTGAAATGCATAAATGAAAGTTCACAACTTTCTGTGTTTAAAAATCAGTTTGGTCATTAAGTTAAATTTAAAGGGAGTATGAATTTCTAGTAATCATATATGAGTTTATTTCTCTTTTCAAGTTTATTTCTCTATGTTAAACCACAGAGACTTCTTCTTTATTATATTGAAAAATGGAGCTGGGAAGGGGTTAAGGATCTTCGTTGACTGCAATTTCTCAATCAGCCTCGGGAAGCCTCAGGTCAACTTTGCTCATAAAACTCTGCACAAATATTTCTTTTTCTATCAGAGGAATTCTAATTCCACACACAGACCAGTGCCACTCAGATTATTACACATTATTAAAAATTAATTTTAAAAAATGGTTTGGTCCCTGAAACTGTGAGAAACCAAGCTTTGAAAAAACTCAGTGCCATAATAGTAGAATAAATACCAAATAAAGTCCTCTTTCCTGCTGTTTTTATATTTCTGTTATCCCTTGATTTTTAAATTCTTCCTTTCTTCCCCCTTGCACAGCACAAGTGAAGATAAAAGACTATCCTTATGGAAAAAGAAATTATATGGAACTTAATAGGGATAAAAACCTGCTATTAATAGGTTTCTACAGAAGTTATTCTGAAAAACATATAATTTAATAGAAACTTCGATATAAAATGTGAAAAATCACTCCCTCCTGTGGTAAAACCTGTAAGAGGGTGGGCACAAGAAAAAAATACTTCTGCCACAAGGAGACTGCTACACTGTGAGGAAGTGGGGTTGGAGTCGCCTGTCCCCCACAGAACAGCCCTGTGAGCAGAATTATCCAGACCAATTAGCAGTTTGAAGGGAAAACACCTCATGCCCGCTGCTCTGAGGCACCAGGTCTCCAGGAGAGATACACCAAAAAAGAACTTTGTCCTTCCCCTGCACCCAGGTGCCGGTTTTTATTCATCTCTCCTCAGGACGAAGCCGACAATCCGCAAAATGCCGAATGCTCAGCCACATCCTCGTGGGATGGGGTGGGAGGGTTTGTTTCCTGCCTGTGCTGGCACCTGTGTGACTGCAAAACCCCGAGAGCAATAGGAAGAGAGCCTTGGGGATGCTCACCTGGAGAGCAGGGGCAGAGAGATGCAGGAGGGCAGGTGCTTGCAGAGAGGGGTTGAGGAGACCAGGAGGAGTGGGGAGAGCAGTGGGGGTGACATGGACCCACGGACCCACAGCCACCCCCTAGGAAGGGAAGGCCATGGGCAGGTTACCCTCACAGGAGAGAGTGGGGGGCTCTGTGCTCTTTGGGAAACTACTGCCAGCAGCTGAGAAAAGGGTGGCTGTGGGTGTGGGGCAGAAGATTTCCTCTTCAAATAATTTTTTGGCCATTGTCTTGTCCTCTAACTCAGTTTGAATCGTGTATTTTCAGAGGTGCCTTGTTCTAATTTGTGCTTTAATAAAACTTTGTCCTTTAGGGTGTTTGTGTTCCTGCCTTGTGGCAGAGATGGGACTGTCCTAACTCATGACTTTGGTGAATATGGGATCTGAAATACACCCGAGTAGACATAAAATTCTAACCTACAGCTGGTTCCCTCCTGGTAACTACCCATGTGCATGCATATGGGCCAAATGAATGCTGATCCAAGATGAGGATTATTTAAGGAATACAGTCTTTCCATCAGACTTTGACACTTGCTTACTTTCTATCAAAAAAAAGTTTACTATTCTCCCTGTATTTCCTAAAAATCTTGTGTGTAAGAGCAATTAAAGACTGGTTTAATGTAGCAACCAGCAGGTGGAAGACCTCTCCCCCTCCAAAAGGCTTTTCCTTGTTTATTTGTACACATTATTAAGCTTATTAAATATGCAAATGAACAACATTCTTTATTAACATTGCCAGACTATTCTCTTAACAAAGGTGGCAGTTACTTATAACTTTAATTAATGTCAAGTTTCTCAACAAAAATTTTCTGTGCTAATTTATCTTACACTGCCATAAGAATAAAAAGAAAAGTAAAAAAAAAAACCCACCATAAATAGGGTTTGTTTAAGCTAAAACATTCTGAGAGTAATTTCATAGAGGAAGGCATGATGGTAATGGTCTTATCCTTACAGAACATTTTTCTTACAGTCAAATTTAATAAAACCATTTATATGGAAGATTTCTCATTTCTTTGTAGTAAATTCTGATGATTTGGGTGCTCATCAGAGCAACTTGTATTGGAGATCAAGACAATAAAAAAGATGAGGTGGAGGAGAGCCATCAGCTCTGCAAAAGGAAGGGAGATTTTCTTCTGGTGTTTTCTCAGACAAGATATGTAAGAAAAATATACATCACACAAAATTGTACAAATGAGACCACCTGTTAACCACCTCTTTAGCTGATAATTTACAACATTTGATACTTTTCAAAGAGGTCGATGTTTGACTGATGCTGGCAGATAATCCAAATTCCAAAGCATCTCATGGAGTTACTGCTTTAATTTCCACCTGAGTAGATGTCAGCATTTTGTGGCAGTGCAGAGACTTTCACATGTCAGGCTGTATTCTTATCTGTTGGACATTTCAAAGTATATGCAGAAAGTACTATGAAAATAGACCTGTTAGGATTCAGAAAGTGGAAAAAAACAGGTAGAAAAGTAATATCAGGTAAGTTGGTGACTCAGCATTCTTTTCCTTAAAATTTCTGATGCCATGTACTGAACACCATGGTTCTAAATCAGGCAAGGCAATGAGATGATCCCAAGATGGATCAAATCTAAAAGCTATGAAGGCTGTGTCATTTTTCAGAAACAGGATAATGACCAAACTTAATGGTAATATTCTAGGAGCAGTAGATGAATTCAAAATAAGTGTGTTCAACAAAAAAGGATTTTCTAAAGAAATTGCAGTAACATTAAAAATGGCTCATTCATTCATTCATTCATTCATTCATTCATTCATTCATTCATTCATTCATTCATTCATTCACAAAAGTCTTGGGAAAGGATGGACTCTAAGAATGTACAAAAGTTTGTTGCAAAATGTAGTTCTTCCACAGCCTGTTCTCCTGGGAGTAAAAATCAGGAAAAATAGATGCTGATCACAAAGAAAACAGGGGAGGCTCTTAAAAATAGTGCTTGTGAGGACCTACATTATTTCCTGTATCAGAAAAGAAGACAATTTCTATGTAACCAAGATGAGAGGACAGCACAAACACATGTACTTTGATCATATGAGGAAGAGGTATGGAAAAGACCTTGAAACAGTTAGTGCATCTGAAAGGGATCATAAGAGACCACCCCCTTGCAGAGGATGAGTGGCAAGAAGATGGTGTGTGACAGATGCTCAGGAGTAAGTTACTTATAAATTATGCAAGAAATGGACTGAAAAGGCTCCCAAATATTGCACTAAGATGTTACCAATATTTTACATAGGTTTTATCTTATGTAAGGGAAGACAAATGTCTCTCATACCTCGTTTAGCTCACTCATGATGTTATTCTGGGTTCCTGACCAGCTACAACTCTTGCTGCACACAGAACCTTGCCAGGCCAGTGGGAATAACAGAGGTCAGTTCTCTCTGCTTACATAAATTGTATGTAAGATTATTTGATCTGATATTCTCACACATTTTTATCACTCAAGATATAAAAGATGATCCTTGGCCCAGATAAGAGGATAAATATTCAAGCAAACATGCAAAGGACCATATTCATAAACAACTGTTTCAAGTATTAAATGAAAATACATATTGTCTCAATGCTATGTGCTGGGACATTTTTCAGAAGACACCTTGTCTTTCTGGATGAGTTGGTTTTAGGTTTGTATCATGAGCTGCAGAGAGGGGAGCATCTTTTCCTTCCTGTCCCCTGTAGGTAGGAGGGTCAGGCAATGAGGATACTATAGCTTGTGGTGTATACATAGCAAGCACAGAGACTTGGGTCTGGAGGCTAAATGTGATTAAAGAGGCATATCTGCTATATTTAGTTCAGTGTCTGTATTTTTGACAAACTAGATTTGCTTATGTTAAAGGCTGAGTAGTTACAGAGAAAACACCTTTTGAAGGCCATACAAAGAGAACACTTGCCTTGTCTTGTTGCAGGAGAGCAAATATGTGTTCTAGTTTGAGTATTATATGAGAACAAAGTACTTCTGCTGCTCAACATTGGAAACCTCCCATCACGTTTACTTTCTATTCCTACAATTTTTTTTCACTTCTAATTTCTTGCCTTATTTTCTCCCTTGAGATTTCATTTTTCATTCTAACTATTTGTCTTTGATTCATTCTTATCCTCAGAGAAAGACACATTGGCAGAATAATTTTTTAAAATATTGCTGAGAAGAACTTGGTGCTGATTTTACTAATATTTTCTGAAGTTTACCTGAACTAAATATTATAATTTACCAGCAGTGACTTAGTAGTAAAATAAGAACCAAGAAGCCAAACAAAGCAACCTTTTTAGGTTCATTTTTCAGAGGAACTTATTGGAACATAGTCTGTGTGCAGTAGTAAAGAACCTGTGTTCAGGGAGTCCAGGTATGTAGCTGCTAAAAGTGGTATTTATCACTAGCAAATGTATTTGTGCATGTAAAAATATATGATACTTGTTTCAGAATTGGTTACCACCGCCGCCTCGGGCTGCCAGTGGGTTCTCTGGTCTGGTTTTGTTACATTTGTTGTCTGTTTACCTCATATAAATACTTAGTAAAGATCTGTTATTCCTATTTCCCTATCTTTTGCCTGAGAGCCCCTTGATTTCAAAATATTATTAATTCGGAGGGAAGGGGGGTTCACATTTCTCATTCCAAGGGAGGCTCCCGCCTTTCTTGGGAAATACCTGTCCAAACCGGGACAGTTACCTAGCCATTATATTTATGCACAAAAATGCATGCATTTCCCCCCCTCTTTTCCTCACTTTAAATTTTTCTGCACTTGTCTCCTGAAGAAATCATGCTTGCATTGATCTATTCAGGCTGTGCTCCTGTGTTTAAAAGCCATCTAATGGAGTGGGATCTTTTATTTAGGAGACCATATAAAAGAGGAGATCCTGAGCTCTTGAGGCATCCTAATCTCATTGACTACTATGATGCTCTGGAAATTATCCTCAGCTGATGTGTAGACAAATGTCCAATTCTTTTTCTTCCCATGCATGAGAGCCTTTCCCTTACTGACTTCTTCAGCTCCAAGGCTGAGGGACTGAGAAAGGTTTATCACCTATACTTTGATTCATTGCTGGAAAATAGGAAGAAGTTAATGAATTAATGATCTTTCCAGTCATCAATATAAAATTCTTCTTGTTCCAAGGGATTTCACATTTAACATACCCTATGAATTTATTCCACTTCAACATAATATCCCTATCATCATACTGAGGATTTTACAATGTCCAAGGTTTCAGTTATGTGACTGCTCAGCCCTCCCTGGTCACCTGGGACCACAGGAATGTCAGCATGCTCCATACCTTTCCCAGAAGGTATGTTTCTAGGATTGCAAGGCATCTTAAAGGTCAGTCCCTAGAATCTGCTGGGATGTGCACCAGTTACTGAGCCCTGGTGGGTATCAGATATAGGGGTTTTAGAGGATGAGGAGGAAGATAACAGCATTAAGCATTAAGATGTGCTCCTATTGCCTCCTCTACTGTAGCCCATCATTCTCTTCACCTGGAGACCATTATTGCTCCCATTTTGACCACTATTCTTTCAGCTGTTATTCTTGTACCCTTAAATACTTTCCTATTTAAAACAAAACAAAACAAGCCACACCCTCACATCCCAGAAGAAAAAAAATCCTGGAAGATCCTTTCCATTGCTCTCAATTGCCTCTTTTTGGAAGGTTTTGACCTAAAGATCTCTTACCAGGAAAATTAAAAAAAAAAAGGTTAAAAGGTTGGGGGTGGAGAAATATGGGTAAGTAGTTGTGGGATCAATCTCAAGATGAGATCCTTAAAGGTATTTAAATGAGATATTTCTTGGCTGTCTCTTTTGAAGAGGACATCCTTCCTCTGGAGGAGTTCAGTGTAATATTGTTGTCACATCACTGACTGGATTGCAATAGGATAAGATAACTTGTCTGTCCTCCAAAAGACTCATCTTGCCAAAAATAAGAGGATGGATTAATCTTGAAGACAGATATCTATATCTGAGCTGTGATATCTGCATCTGCTGTGACCTCCTGTAGGCTAGACTGCAAATTTTGGCAATTTAGGGAGAAGAAAAGATGAATTGAAACTAATATGTGGAAAGAAGATATCCAGTAATGATCAGGGACATGAAGATTTGTTTTACATGGGAGAATAAAAGAGCCTGGTTTGCTCAACATCAAAAATAAAAGATAAGAAACAGAATTTCTCCTTATAAATATTTTATAGGAATAAACACCAGACAGGTAGGTAAACTGGATGACAAACCTGGATGAATTAAAAAATGTGTGTAACTGAGATATCTCAGTCAAAAAGTGGGTCTATAGTAGCAGAACAGTAAAGTTTTGGAGCAGACTTACTATAAGACGAAAGGGACAAAGAGGACCAAACTACTTCTAGGTTAGATGTAGGAAAAATTAAAACTGGAATTATAAAAATGTAGTTGCCTGTAATGGTAGGGGACATGATGATTTTGACTATTAGTATGTTCTTAGGAGTGCTTCTGAAGAGTAGGTTGCAAAACGAACATGGTATAAGGTTCTAACATTTCATTTCTGACCTTGAAGACAGCCAAAGAATGCAGAAAACCAAAAATACTTCCTAAAAGAGGAAGTAAATTTTTGTTCTACATATTTTCTCCCTTCCCAGATACCAAATTTTGGATTGCAAATTTCTTGCATATTCAAATTGAACTGTATAATCTTTGTGACCACTCATTTGGTGTTCAGAAACAAGAAGAATGTGCAGCTTACTTTTCTACTTGTCCATCAGTCATTCCTATTGTGTTCTGAAACAAAGTCAGTCTTAAGCTTATCTTCTGTCCACTAGGAATATAATAATTATATGTTTCAACAGTTTTTAAAATTTCACTCCCCTCCATTTCATATGCTGTCCCTACATGTATTTTCTGTTCCCTTATTGTTGGTATGGGTGAAGTATCTCCTGCAATTTGTTTTAATTTCCTAATTCAAGTCTAATGCAATTCAGTCAAAGACCTTAGACCTGAAGCCTAAAAGTCAGGCTGACTTTCAGTAACCCTCATTTGCACCCTTTCCATATCCAAATTAAATCTAGTCGCTTATGGAAGACCTTGTATAGACTTTACACCTATTTTACAATTCCTTTCCAGTGTGATTCTCTCTCAAACCTAATGAAACCCTCAACCTGACTTGCTGATATCAGTGATGATGTTGATTATGTGAGTATATTCAGAAGAGAAATTTATGTGTAAAAATATGAAAGAACAAAACACAAGACTCCTTCAGCTTCTGGCACTGTCATCACAGCAGTATCTGAGAAGTGAACCTTCTGCCCTCTGAAATCTGTGGTGGTGCTTCCTCAGCTCTTGGTGTACAACCTTTGCCTACCCTCTAACATGCACATTACCTTCTGAACTACAGGATGCAATAGAAAAACTTACTGCCTTCTGAAATTATAAAGTTGGAAAAAAGAAGACAAATATGTTTATTGAAAATATGCGTCTCATACTGTAAAGTCTGAAAAAATTAAAAATTTTCACTACAGTGTTTAAAAGAGAATGAGAGGGGTTTTTTTTGTTTGCAATAATTTAAATTCTGCTTCTCGTTATGGTGTGATAATTTAGGGTAATAGCACTGAAATACATTAATTTTCTCCAGATTTATGTTAAGAACTAAGAAAAATATTGTGTCTCATTAATAAACAGGACACTGTTGGAGGTTATATATAGAATATATACTTTCTCACTGAATATGAAAAATGGTGTTCAGGGTCAGCTAAATGATCTTGCTATAAAAATAATAGTAATTAAATGTATGAAGATGCCATTAGTGGATTAACTAACTGCCTTTCTTTTTTCTTTCTTTTTTTTTTTTTTTTTGGTTGGTTTTTATTTTGGGTTTTTTTGTTGGTTTTTTTTTTTCTTAAAGTATAATTTCTCATTTATTAATTGTCATATAGGGCTTAGATGATGAGTGGAAATAACACTTTACAGCCATTCACAATATTATTCTCTATAAGAAGGCACCAAGTGAGGCAGGAAAAGAATGGGATTAAAGTAGAAATAAATTAAAAAATAAAATATTTCCTTTTGAAGATTACTTGTTTAAAAAAAAACTTTGTATTTTCAGTTAAACAGTCCTTTGCACCCAGGGAGCCTTTCTTTCTCTCAAAGAATGCTTGTTAGTAACAATTTCTTGTTGGCAAAAGTTAAATGTCTTTTCTTTTTGATCTTAAAAGTTTAATTCTTCTATATTAATCCTACTCTTAATCAGAGAGATTTACCAAGACTTAAGAAGGACACATGTACACACACAGCAGGGAACAGACAAGAAAAGGAAAAAAAAAGATGACAACTCCTATTTATGGTTAAGCTTTGGAAAGATATAATTAATTCAGAACCCAGATTATTCAGGATTCAAGGGACGGTAGCTTGCATTTCCTATCAGTGCAGATTTTAGCCCTGGAAGGTAATTTGTTTTTTTGACAGAAATTCTGGAGCCTTCACTTCTCCCCTTCAAAGGCCTCCCATACCAATTAAAAGCTAACTGCATATCATTCTGGTGGCCCATGAAGGAAACTCTTTGTTTCTCCTGCACGATAGGTGCTGCAAGCCAACCAAACTACAAGTCCATGCAGTTTCACAACATTAAGAAACATAAAAAATATAAGGGACAAATTAAACAGATGAGTGAGTTTGAGCAAAAGTCATGGTACAGTCCTCTGTCAGGAAATGAGGCTTTTCATCAGACAGTGCTTCAGTCACATGTTGATCTGACTTACAGTGAAAGCACTGAAAAAGAACCTCTTTTAATTTAATTTTTTTTGGCACATTGGTTGGTTGCACAAAATAATGCCCTGTTTTATAGGTTACTTGTTGATTTTAACATAATCAGTGCACTCAGCTCATTGGCCCAGGCAATGGTCAACCTCATCCAGCAATGGCAAGTCTCAAAAGCCAGGATGAGGAGGTAAAATTATAATTTAATGATAGGACCTTTTCCAGCTTCTAGTGATTTGTGTCTTAAGATTTCTTGAGAAAGAGATCTTGGAGAGCTCTCTTCCATGACATTTGATCAGTTGTCTCTTGAAATCACACAAACTTCTGACATTTGTATCATCCTGGGACGATGAGCAAAGATGTTCTTTGTGTGGAAAAGGATCTGCATTTATTTATTTTCAGTTTTCTAGTCACTTTTGTTGTCCCTTAGATGTCATAATGAGAAAAAGAGAGTACAGATATTCTGATTTTATCTTCTGTGAGGCATACATGGCTTTTATGAACCTCCACTACTCCCTCATTCCACCCCAGTATTTCTTTTCCGGTCTGACCAGTCCTTTATTTTAGTTGTTCTTTGAAAAGAAACTATTTCTCACCTTTGATCACCCACATTGGCTTTCTGTCCGAGTTTCCTAGTGTCTGGCTTTGAATGTCTTTTGAAAGGGTGACAGACCAATATTTTACATGCAAAACATAATTTACAAAAGTAGCATAATTATATTTTAATTTTAATTTAGGGTTTAAGGCACTTTTTTGTTATTCTTTGCTCTTCTACTGAAATGCAGTGACAGGTTTATTCTGTTTTAGCATAGGTGTCAACAGAATTTAAATTTTCTTTTTCCTACGATTTAATTAACAAGTGGAATGGTGCTTCTTTTGTTTTCCTTGGCTACATACTCTATGTGTTAGCATAGATTGAATTTATTCTGCTGTTCATTGCTTTGAGGACAGAAGAAAAAGTTCTAAAGCATTTAAAACCCTCTCATCAGACTGTGAAAGTTGCATGACACAGCATTGTGGTGCAGTTTTCAGACCAGGGACTCCCCAAGTAGTCCATGCAGGACAGAAAGTCTTTGTTTTTATATGCTCATCCTGCTTTAATATATGCTGTCTCTACTGGGAGCAGTCACATATGGTCACTCCTCTCTGAATGCTTGCAGTTGCTTTTCTTAACCTGAACAACACTGAAACAAACCGTGGTCTTTTCCTTTCTGTAGGAATAGCTGCCTCAGGATCTGCAGCAGCAGCTGAAGGGTTAACTCCCAGTGGACACAGAAAAGGCAAATAGTCTGGGTGCTGGTTTGTAAAACGAATTTTCAATGTGTAGCCCACAGACTATCATTGATTGCGGTAAATAAATAAAACCACTCCTGACTTTTATTGTTGTAGGGAGTAATTATAATTCACAGGGCCAGACCCTTTGTGCCACAGAATGCTTCATTTGTGGTTTGCATGAGCAGATACATTAACTTCTGTACGCTCTTTTCATTAGAACGCTATTACTCATTGAGGACTGATCAATATATCATCTATACAACATCTTGAATGTGGATGTCTGGACCCATTGTGGGCTTGCTGATAATGACTTCTTTATTCAAGCCAGCTTGTAGGAACAAGGAGATAAAGAAAAGGGAAGAGAATTATAGCATATGCTCATGAAAGTATTCTAAAGGTTATAAACAGAAAGCAGGAGTAAAGCTACAGGGTAGGGAAAGCGATCATAGAGAAAAAAGACTGTAAAGGAACTGAAAGTTGAAAAGGAAAAAAGGTTAGAGTTTCACTGTATTTCTTTTTCTGACATTATGCAAAGCAAGCTAAGTTTTAATAAACCTTCTTTTGAAACTAGTCCTCCCCTTTGGGATTATATTGCCCTTTAGGTTTTCATATCCTAATGCTCTGCTCATCTTGTGAGGCATTTAAGTATTCCCAGTGAAAGCACAGCACCATTTTCCTTCCCCCTTGCAATCTTTTATTTATCTTTTGTTCTTCTCCTTTCTCTCCTCTCTCCTTCTACCCCAAATAAACTCTCCGGGGCTCAAAGATTTTATTTCTTCCATTAACTTTTAATTTCCTGTGTATTAATTTTTTTTTCTTTCTCTTCCAAGCTTTTCTAATGCTCTTTATCAAATTTTATATCATTTTACTAGAACTTCAATGTGTAGAGTGACAGATTGCAGCTTGATTCAGGCTCACTGCACTCTCCATATCTGGGATATATTTCGGGAAATGGTAATGAGTAGAAAATTATATACCCACAAAATACTTTATTAATTTATTCTGGCTTTTTCCTTGCTGCTCTACATGGCTTCTGTTTTGCTGCTGAAAAAAAAAATATAATCTGTTCTGTAGATTGGAGTGGAGATGCCACACAGTTGAAGAAAATACAGAAAGGTTTAGAATAGTTTTCAAGAAATAAAGAAATAAGAAAAAAGAATTTATGAAAGAATGCTGAAGAGAGCCATAGCAAGTTTCACCCTTGAGGCAGGAAGCAAAAAATACCTTGTTTTTTCTGAAAGAAATCAAAACCCGTTTGGTCATAAAGCAGGCCTTCATCAAGTAAGTATTTTAAGTACGATCACCACAAAAAGAATGTGAATCAACCCACTGTCAATGGTGCATGAAGTTACCTACCTGCATAATATGTACAGGAAAATTAAAATCTTGTGAATTGATTTTAAGAGATTCAGCAGCTCGGGAGGAGCTTGTGAGGGAGAAGAGTACTTCCAGTGACAGAAAGTCAACATCTAGAAGTCAATAAGAAGTTTAGGTAATAAGAAGCACAAATCAGATTTCTGATGCAGACTGAAAATTAACAATTAAAGATCTTCAGTCACATTTTAAGAAATACCTCAGAAGAGCAAGTTGATTTTGACCTCAATCCAGCAATCTAAAGTTGCTAACTCAATTCATGGAAATTAGGGACTAGATGTCCACGCTGCAAAGAAAGATAAGCAGCATTGCAGACTGCTACAAGAATGATTGAAATATTGCCCAGTATGTTTTCATAACAGTAGAAGAGATGATCAGAAAAGCTGGTGGTTTTTTTACATGGGAAACAGATAAGTGCAATTTCTAATAAGCTTAGGTTGGGAAAACTTCTGGTCAAAAACCCCGACAATTACTTATGTCTTTGATAGCCAGATCCTTCCATTAAAATTTCCACTAGAATGGAAATACCTATTTTGATTCATGGTCATTTGTCGAGTCACATCCAATATTATTATTTAGGGGCAGTAACTGTACTCTGTTTCATCTGCTCCATTGCTTTATGGAAGTTGCAGTTCAGGCACCTCACTTGTGCCTCATGGTGAACTGTAAGGCTGCAGCAGGGAAATTACAGGAGAGACTTATTCTGCCCCAGCTTCCACTTTCTGTGAAGGTGAGAAAATATAGTGAAATTATTAACTCTGTATAGATGAAACTTTTCGGTTTGGTAATCTGTATGTTTATTTCAAACAAACAGAGTAAAGGAAAGATTCCAATGTCCAAAAAAAAAAAAAAAAAAGAAAAGGAAAATTGTGTGAAGAAATGGTAAAATCAGGGAAAAAAATTAGCATTCCAGTTCTGGCTGGCAATCACTATGGGTGGCTGGGCAGACCTGGGTAATCTCTGCCCAGTTTTTATCAGATCCCAGACACACATTCAGTCAGGTATGACCTCACCTAGAAAAGGCTCTGCAGCCCTGGGCTGGTGCAGGGCTCGTGCAGTACAATTCATAGTCCAGAGATTCCTGCTCAGGGTCCACAAACAGCATGTGGAGAGAATTTAAACACAGCTCTGGGATGCAACACAGCACACTGTTTGCCCACTGTGCTCTGGCTGTTTAACCTTGGTGCCACTACCTCTCTTTGCTTCTTGCCTGCCTGTCCTGCCCTAATAAAGGCAGAACATGAGATTCCACTTCAGCTTATTGTGTCAGGGTTCACAATACACTCCCTGATATGTCAGTCCTCCTAAGGGTCAAATATGGAGATGTTTCAGACTGCTTTATGTATCATGTGCCTTCTAGGCTCCAGACTGATTCTATGATACCCCAGCAACTTTATTCTACTAGTTTATAATTCATTGTGCTGCTGAAGGAGATGCAACAAACCTGTGTGTTTTGTACTTTGTTTCTGTTTTCTCCTGCTTCTGCCAGACCTCTCAAGCCTTTCTTAGTGTGACTGATATTGCTATTGCAGCCTTTGACTGTGCTTGTATGAAGAAATTCTCCTCTTGCATGGGCTTCTGTAGAATTTTTCCTAGCTGGGCTGTTCCAAAGCAATCCTGGGCTCAACTGGGACAATACATTAGAGGTGCTTCACTGAGCTCAGAAGAGTTTGAGATTCTTAATGTTCAACAGGACTTGCTTTAAATGTCTTCAGAGGTCTTGAAGCCAGTTTTGAGACTGGGAACTAGAATGTTTCCTCTCATCAGCCCTACAGAGGTAGCAGCCACAGTGATCATTTGATTGGATTTGGCCAATTCAAACAACATTTTCCTGCAATCACCAGAAGTTAAACAGCTAAAATCCCCACCCTCTGGTATTTCTTACCACTGCACAGATTTTCTTAGTTTCAAATAGTCCTGAATAGACTCCATAATTGGAGGCCTGCAATTAGCTTCTTTGTATATCCTCTGCTCTATCTGGTTCAAAGGAGAAATTCAAACTTCTTATCTTCAAATTCTTCTCTCCTTTCTGTGCATTTCAGTACTTTTCTGTTCCTTATTCCTTATCACAATACGACTGACACACTTCTTATACAGTGATTACCTTTTGGAACAATTTAAACTTCACTGCCTCATAAGCTTCCCTTTCTTTTCAACTTGAAAATTAAATAAACTTTGCAAAAAGATAAATATTTTATGTTCTATACTCTTTTCCTATTGCCCAGATGTGTCAGTCTTCTCAGTTATTGTTTAAACACTATACCTATTTTTCCCTACTAAGTGCAATAGAGGTTCTTCTTTGTATCGAGTTCTTTCAAGTTATTTAGGAGAGAGTTTGTATTAATTATAATACATAAAATAAATTGTATCACAATATACTGAAACCCTCCCCACATTATACTTATATGTTTCACTAAAAAAAAAGGTGTAAAATAGTGATGAAAAGTACTAAAGGATTGTTTTTTCTAGAGACATGAGATGAATTCTGTTTTATTCATTACTTTAAACAACAGCTTGGTTTGCATATAGGGAATAAGCTCATTACATAAAAAATAGTTGAGAGCCTGTGAATGTCTAAAGATAAGCACAAAATTTTGAATAATCTGAGTAAATTAAAAAATGTGATATGAAATCCCTTTTGTTTTTCAGGTGGGAAGATTTTGCTCCTATGTAGGCATTACCAGCTGTGCAAGCGCCTAACACAATTGGCTTTCCTGTGGGAAATGCTGTGAGGGATACTGAAACTGTAGCATGAAGGAAAGAGTATCATGGCCTGCAAGGACCATGTTAGGAGGAGGCAAACAGCATCATAGCTGCAAGGGATGTGATCATTTTACTTATTTGGGAAAATTAAAATGTCCTGAGCCTTGTGGTGTCTTTGGACTCTACACTGAAGAAAGACGATCAACTAAAGTAAGTGGGAAGGAGAGAGACAACAATTATGAGCTAAGAAAACAAGCTAAGAAGGGAAGGCTGAAGCAATCAGGGTCGTTTAAGGTGAAGAAGAAAAGATGGGGGGAAAGTAATAATAAGGTGAGATATGCAAAAGGCTGCTGTGAAGAGGAGAGTTCAAGTGCTCTCCAGATGAGGGATGGTAAAAATGAAAATGGGTTTATACTACAGCAAGAATGTTTCAGAGCATCATCCCTGTTTTCCAGCATGACGGAAAGTCCTGGAAAGATCTGATGGAAATGATGATGTCTACACAGACCTGTATAAAAAATGGATCTTGAAGGGCTCTTTCTATTTCAGTCTCTGCACCAAGGCAACCACTCCTATCCACGTGTTTGCCACATCCATTTGTCCAACCTGTTCTGGGTTGTCTTCCTGTATCCCCAGGCTGGCTATTCTAGGTCTTCATTAGACTTTCCTTTAGGTGCCATTCTTAATGTCCTGCCATAATTTGCAATGAAAAAAGGAAGAAGCTTTGTGTATTTTGTAAGCAGCAGTGCTCACTCAGCCCAGTGAAACACTGCTGATTTGCCTTACATGGGGTTCCTTAAAAACAGACGAGGTAGTGGCAGTAGACACTACCATGGATAGGGAGCTGATGGGGAGTTGCCCTCTAGGTACCTGACTGAGGTTCTTCCAACATACATGATTACTTTTTCTGGGTTTGCAATACACCTGCATGACTGTAGAAGAGGGTGCTAAAGACAGAGGTGTGTGGGAATCCAAGTATGGGGTTTGAATAATAGTTATTGGAGCCAAGCTACCTGGCAAGTATGTGTGGAGAAACCTGGGTGGGCTTGGGAAGCCTGTGCTGAAATTCAAGCTGGTTTCAGATACATGTTCCTGAGTTTCCCAGGTTGCCTGTGGACAAGCTGCAGGCATATCCTTGGTATCAAGATACCGTAATCCAAAGAGAGGTCTTTGTCACAAAAATCCTGCTCTGCTTGTTGTGACTTTCAATGTGAGAACTGTGAATTCACTCCCTGTAAATTCTTTTTGTATTTGATCAGGAAGAAATTAAATATCATTGTTCCATGTAATTAAAAAAATTTAAAAAGGTGTTGACTTTACTTGTCCTTAACTTCTTTGAGTGTCCTATGAGTCCCAGGGCCCTGGTTTTCAGAGTAATGACATAATCTGAAATGATCTGTCAGTATGCTTATTGAGCCATGTGAGTGAATCTGCAGTACTGGCATGTCCTGAGGGCCTGATGAGGTTGGCTGTTAGGTACTCTACTGGTCAGGTTCATTGTCATATCCTGGTGAGCAGCTATATGCATATCAATTTTATCTTCCAATCAATATTTGAAGTACATGAAGCGTGCATTTGTGTGTTTAGTATGGATCCTCATGCCTACGTGAGAATGTGTTCTAAAAAGATCATGTGGAATGTGAAAGGAAGATGAGTGATATACCTCTGTACAATCCTGCAAAACAAATGTAATTTGAGATTGCTATGGTGGAGTGGCAGAGGCTTTTTTTTCTGGCTGACCTCCAATTTTTGTAAGGTGTAGTTTGTGCAACATGTATTGTATATGAGTATATTTCAGCATCTAAACTGAAAAAATTTATGCTCATGTGTAACTTTCCTTACTTTGTACATAGAAATCTTTGATGACTGCTCAGGTGGATAAACTAAAGGATTTGCCTGAGTGCTTGAGGTATTAGCACCTCAGTCATTATCATTCTTTGGAAAATGAAACAAGGCCACAAAGAGGTCTTGTATAAATTAAAAATGAAGTAAAATGAAAAAGTAAATAAGTCAGGAAAAATAATTAGCTGACATACGTTAATTTTTAAAAAATACTTGTTTGTGGAACAAAGTGTAATTAAACCCTTAGTGAGCATATGGTATGCAAATTCTAATGCAGTTTATTAGCATGTATTCAGCAGAATATTTGGGCAGATCATTCACATATACATATGAAAGCAAGCTGAAAAGTAGAATGTGAAAATTAGAGCAGTCTAGGAATGATGAATTCTACTGATATTTTTGGTTTTGGAGGATTGCAGTAAAATAAAACCTCTGTAGGAGACATAAACCTATTTAATTTTTTAATGAGGGTGCAGGTCTAAGATGAGGGGAGAGTGAAACTGGTTGTGTTAAGCTAATTATACCTACTGTCTTTTCTTTGCAATTTTCTAACACCAAGTATTGAATTAGGTGTAACCACTTTTAACAGTTCTGGCTCCAGTTTTCCATACCATGTATACCCAGTCATGCTGGAACAGTTCTCTCTCTTTACTACAACCTTTTAAGAATGAGTCCTTTTGAAAGTTTTGTTCCAAGACCTGACTTACTACTTTCAGAGAGTGATTATGAAGATAATCTTCATAAGCAATTTTATTTTACATTGTGGTCAAATTAGCATTAATTAAAGAACAAGAAGTTAAAAATCAGTAGTAGCTTGTAATGTGATCATAATGTATTTTTTAAACACTTTGACAAAACTGGTCAGTTCTTGCACTGTGTGGTAAAGACTTCTTAACATGATCTTCTTGTGACAGTTTTTGTTGTGCAGAACCAGTGATGAGTGAAGGAGAGAATATGGACAAAATAAATTTGGACTTGTGCAGTGCAAAATCTAGAGGTTTGTGGAAGGGAAAGGAGCAGCAGCAGTGCCTCTGGCTTCATGAAAAACTGCATTCCTTACAGCTGTGCTGTCTCTGGGGCACTCAGAGAGCACAAGTGAAACCACGTAACACATCTGTGCAAGATCTCTGTCTCAGATCACAGGCACTGGATCAATTCCACTACTGTGAGGGTTTTTTTCAGCAGAAAGTAATACTGAGAACCAAACCTGATAGGATTGTTGAAGTTGTTGAGGTATTTATTTTTAATATCCTAGACAACATTTTACTGATCCATTAAAAAAAAGAATGTTCATTGCATCTATACCGCATTTAAAAAAGTCCATCTGATGTCACCACTCGTGCTAAGTGCACTTCCCTTGACCATAATACAGCTCCAGTAACTCATGCAAGCTGAAAACTTGGCATGGTGTGTTAGTATATGAAATAGGTGAGGTGTCATTAGATTTGTGAAATACTCTTAGAACACTGTGGTAATACATTGATTGACAAATGTGTATGTTACCTATTTTTTTATTGGACATTTACTTTTAAAATTTTTTTTCCCATAGCCTTCACTATAGAATATTGCATATTGAGGGAAGGGATTTGACTGACTTTTTAAATTGAATTCCTAGGAAGTCCCATCTTGAAAGCAGCAGTAGTGTGTGAAATGAGACTGCAGAGCCAAGATTAAAGCAGCAGAACAACTGCTGAGTATTGTTACAATATGGTTTCAAGTTGTGGCAGAGCGAATATTCCTTAATAATTTTAGATGGTAAAATATTTCTGCATGCTGAAGAAGACAAAAATGTTTTGCTTTGTTGCTGCAGTTATAGCACGTATATAGTCGACAAAGATTCATCACAGAGTGATGGAACTCCAGCAAAACAGAAATGTACCTTAAACCAGGGAAGCTTGTCATACCTTGCTTTCATCTCAGCTGGTACAAAACTCACTGATGGTGAGAGCATTTCTCATTCCGCTGATGCAAACCATATTTGGGCTAATGGAATGTTTTCTCAATTCACCAGCAGAATTGAGATCTTTTTGCACTTAAGTCATATAAACTGCACCTGTGATGGTGCAGACACTGTGCATCTTCAGAAAAAAACCCAGACCTCTTTTCTTATGTAAGAGCCTAAAACACTGTAAAATCATATTTTGCAGGTGAGAAGACAATGCATTTTTTAGTGCACGGAGTTATGACTGCATTGCTTTGAAAGGAACATATGTATAAGAACTTAAGACTCTTAAGATTCCCTGTAGCATGATCCCATTGCAAAACAATTTTCAGCTTTGCAGTTTCCTTTCTAGTTTTTCACTCTGTCTCTGTATACCTTCTCTTGAGCAAATTAAACATGTTTGTCCCACCGCATTTATTTGGGTAAAGTGTAGCCCACATTTTTTAATTAAACCCCCCCCACTATTTTACTATTGATTTTAAAATTGCAGTGGAGTTTGCGTATCATTTAGTTCTAAAAAAAAAATAAAAATCTTACACCTTAAGCCTACTATAATATTTCATATAAAATGAAGTTATTTGGTTTATTTGACAATCCTGTCTTTACCACAAGTGAGGTAATTCTCAAAGTATGAATTCTATTATCCTTTTTATATGCTAAACTAAAAAGAGCTTTTCTCTTCACCTATATTGAATTCATTACATCCTTTCAACTGAGATACTTTTATTAGATAGCTAAGATATGCAAACAAAAATGTTTTAATTTAATATTCTCTATAGATCATTAATTTTTAGGATAAACCCTGAATACATCAGAAAATACTGTTGCATTCAGGCAAAAATAATCTGAAACTTATCTTTTTTTTCATTGAAGTCCTCCGTGGGCTCTTGATAATCAAGCTTGAAATTAGATTAATAAATTATATAGAAATTTCTGTGAAATATAAATATTTTTCAGGGAAATGGATATACTAGTCGAGATCTGAATTGTGGCTGATACATTTCTGGAATAATCAGTGAAGACTGTGTATATACATATGTGTGTGTGTGTGTGTGTGTGTGTGTATATATATATGTATATATATATGTATATATATATCACATGTGTTTAGAAAATTTACTGTTGTGTTAAGAATCTATGATTTTTTGTACTGTTCCTCCTCAGAGGACAACACATATCAGCACACAAGATGTTACTAGCACAATTTTCCTTTTAATTTGTGAATTTCAGATTGAAGTTTTTGGATTTAGTTTCAAATGGAAACCTACAGCTCTTCTATTTAAAATCTTCAGAAGTCTGACTTCCTTTATTCTAAACATAGAATTTCCTTGTCCACAACATTGCGTGTGTTTAAATGGCAAAAAGATGGCAAAATAATGATGTTGCTATTCAAGAACTCCAACTGGCACTTTAGACAAACCAAGGACACTACACCAGAAGGCTAAGTTATCCTATTATGGCATTTGGGAACAGTTCACATACTCTATAAATGAAATTGCAAGTCCCAGTATTTTACTGTATCCTTGATGGTTTAAGAATGCTAGCAGAATAAAGTTTGTAAATAGAAGCAATGTATATTAAGACTAGTTGGTACAGTCAGGAAAAGTTGGTCAAATTGCCAAATGTACAAGACCTTTAGGTTTGTCTTCAAGGCAAGAAGACATGAACCTGGAAGCTTTTTAAAATTTTCCAGGTATACCAGTTACTCAAATGAAAGCTATCACAGCTCCCGATTAACCTGGTCCTGCTTACTATGAACACTCATCTCAGTTTTGCTTGTGTTACTTGCCATTATTTATAGTGCTATTTTTCTAAGGAAAAGCAAACACAGAGAGAGTGTATCTCATTAAAATAGTTGACATAGCTTGGGAAAAACCCCAAACTGACCATATTTAAGACATTCTGCTACTTTTCCAGAAAGAGAGAAACAGGCTTGTGTGGTGTCCCTGAGTAGTTCCCAGTGGCATGGAAAGTTGTAGTCACAAACCCGTTGTTACAGGCAGCCAATGTTTTCTATGGCAGATAACACAAACACTGGGAAAGGTAATTCCCCTGTGGACCTTCAAGGAAAGGAACTAGTTAACCTGAACCAAGGTTTGTGACATATACAGAGGTCATTTGTGACTTATGAAACTGGAACTAGGTGAGGCTCAAGAGCACTTGCTAATTTTGGTCCATTATTTTCTGATCATAATAAAATTGTCATGGGGAACATGGGGAACTTTGGATGGATTTTTTTGATCTTTGGTGGTGGAATTGAAAGGGAGTTGGTCGCACCGTAAAATATTCTTTTTGTTTACATCTGTGGACCTCCAATCTCAGTGGTTTGTCATATCTAGATGGTCAAGTGGTCTCCTGAATCCCAGGAAATGTTCCAAAGAATCATGTCTTAGCAGGAGCCTTTTGTAATATATCTTTATATCTTGTCTAATTCGTCTGTCTCACCAGAATGCAAACATGTATAAAGTTCAGTTGCTACAGCCTTAAAAGCACTTAAATAGAGCACTAACCCAACAGTTCTGCTCTATGAGAGCTACATTTGATTTAAGCAGACAACAAATCTTAAAGAATGTGATTCTGAATTCTATTATGAATAGAGTAAACCATATTCATATGTGACTTATGCATAATATCAGTATAGCTTTGTAGAAATATTAAAGGCAATGGATTAAAGCCAAAGGCTGAAGGAACATTATTAAAAATATATGTGAATGTTCTCATGCATGATGGTCATTTTGAAGTGGGGTTAGAGACATCCAAGTGAAGAAAATCTCAGCGTTTTGCAGAAGTAAATTTTCTCCATGGCCAAAATAGGAATGTTTCCTGGGAAAGGATATAGTAAAATTACCTACCTAGGCAGGGTCAAAGACATTGAGACAGACACGGGAAAGATGATGTTACTCAGATGTGAAGCTCTTCTGCCAGTTCTTTTGTGCAGAGCACACAGAGGCTCTGGCATCTGCAGTGAAGGCTGATGTGTAAAAAGAATAAAGTAGAGAGCTGATACCCTTGAAGGTGAGGGGATTAAACCCTGCTATATGGATGGCTTTGAGTAAAAAACCTGCTGATTATGTACTCTTTGTGATAGGTAGGAATCATCCAGAAGGCTCACAAATCTCTTGAAACATTTCAGACTCGTTACTGATTGAGCTCCTTAGGGTTCAAACAGAACTACTTTTTCAAGATTCATGATGGTTTTACACCAATCAAAACATAACTTGAGCTCCATAATTGCCAACCCAGCCCTCCAGAAACTTTCTTCTTTTTCCTTAATGAATAGCATGCAGTTGAAAAGTAATAAATTCCACACACTTGCTGTATTTCTTGGGTTATCTATCCAAAAATGTTTGAAACATGCTAACTCTGAAGTGTTAGGTGGCAATTTATCCATTGGGAACTGACACCGACTAACCCAAGTGAAATGGACAAACATCAAGTAATACTTGTCATTTGTTGATTTCATGGGCCAGATTTTAATTATAAAGAATTTGTATCACATTAACAGTTTTCTGATAAGTCAAATCTTCCACAAAATTATTTTTGTACAGAGGATACTAAAGAAAACCCATATGTCTGTGATTTTATTTGATTGTATAAAGAGAGAAAAGTACCTTTTTATTTACTTGATACCAGGGAATTCCAAGGGCAGGACACATTCTTTAATAAGGCCATGAACTGTATATCACAAATAAGACTAGTAATAAACTCTAATACTGATGTTATAAAAGCCTTTGTAAAGCAAGGTTAATAACATGACAATAGTAAACATCTCAGTCAGCATAAAATGAAATGAAGCCTACAGTATTTTAAATGCATGGGTCCTGTGAAAATGGATACCAAGGAAAGACCTTTTGTTCATGAGCTTCTATATATAAAAAATTCAGTTTTCAGCTTGTGTCTCAGTTGAAGGTCATCTGTATACAAGCAAGAGAAATAAAACTACTATACTTGTCTGCAAAGTGCTGGAATTGCACAGCAAAGTTTACATTATTGCCAATACAAAGCTTTAATCAAAGATTAATATTATTTATGAAATTACAAGAGTTCAATTATTTTATATTAATTACTATCAGGGCCAGACATGTCTTGTATTCATTTGTATTTATTGCTTTTTTCCCCTTTTTTCCTCCTGAAAATAATTAATACAGTTTAACAAGGGACAAAATTATTACTCCTCTACTTCAGCCCTAAGACTGAACTAAAATAATTTAGCAAAAATGTCAGTTTACTTAGCTGGCCAGTTTCTGAAGAAGCACTGTCTGTAGAAGATCACTGCTGTGTCCCTCATTCAAAAGGAAGAAACAGAAGGATATCCAAGTTCAGGATCACATTTACATTTTGATGGGGTCTTGCACTGCTGGTTGGAATTAAGGATGCTTTCTGAAATTGGTGCCTCAGTCTCCAATCAGTTTCTCCTATCAGAAGGCATTTCCAGAGGGAATATGTGCAGAATATTTGAACTAACAAGCAAACCCAAACACAGTGGTTTTAGACAAATAATCACTTTTTTCCTCCTTTTTTTTTTCCAGCAAAATCCATAAATTTCCTCCATTTGTGGAAACTATAAAGAGTATTTGAAAGTTTTCAACACCATTTCTCTTCATTGGGAAAGCACAAAATAAGAATTATAATGCCATTCATCAGAGAGTAGGGTATCATTTGCTTGTCCTTTCTTACAGAGGATAGACCTAGACTGATTCTGGAGAAAATGTAGGAAATCTAACAAAATATATAGACTACAATAGGCTGTTTTCTTAACCTGTTGGAATGGGAATTTTCTACATCTTTGTATAACAATTTTCTCAATTTGCTTGCCTTTGAAAACTCTGTTGATCACTAAGCTCCTCTCCCCAAAAAGAAATTCGAACCCAAACACTGACAAGTTAGGAAAGTATTTCAAATGATCTTCTTTTTTTTCAAGAAAGATTCCCTCTTGACTTCAGATCATATTAAAACATGGATCATTTTTAAAATTTTGTATTTTACTCTGGATTTAAAAACTCTGCTAATACTAAAAAAGAAAAAAACAAGCAGCAAACCACCACCTGTTCTACACTCTTTTTTGTCTCGTTCTTCTTAAAACTCATTAACTACAGTGAGTTTCAAGTACAAAGGCTTGTTAGGACATCATGGTAGTTTGGTATAATAAAGGACAAACTCTCCAACAAAGCATGACTATAATTTCTTGGTTATAAGCTAAATAAAAGTCAAATAGTAATTCACTGAAGTAGGAACAGGCATCCATTTTTCAGAATATTTACATTTAAGAAGATGTGGCCAGATTTATTTTTTTTAATTCTCCTTTTTTGCCTACCAGATTTTCCATTGAAAATTCATTACCTTTCTGGGGATCACTGTAACACTGAGTAACCTTCTTATTATTTTGTAGGATTATTAGTGTAGAGGATTCACTTTTTCCCTCATCCTGGTTTTCATTAAAGAGTTTTTACATATTCAGCTCTTGACTAAAGTAACTAACACAATCTCTAGAAGTATATAGAAGGATATACTAAATATAAGTTGAAGGGTCATATTATTTCTGCTTGTAGCACTGTTGGTGCTATCTTTGGAAAATTGTCCCCACTTCAGTGTCCAGAGTTCAATCTAGCTGCTGATAGCATTGCAAATACCCACAGAGAAGCCACAAGTGCACTATGGAAACTCCTTATTCTGTCAGAGGATTAGTTAGGAGGGGTCAGGCTTAAGCCTCTGAGTAGGTAATGGTCTCTTCAGTTCACTCACAGAGGTTTAGTATGGTTCAATGAGCTGAAGTTGAGGGTACAACCACTGGGGCTTTGTCTTCAGTGAGTTGAGGGTTAATTTGTAGAAGAACAGTTCGTACATTGTTGCAGAGAGAATCCACGTAAAAAGACAAGTTTTTAATATTTTTTAATCTGAAATTAATCTCCTGGTTCAAATGAATATTTAGTTCTATGTCAGCCTACAGCTTTACTCACACAAGAAGACCAGGATACTCCTTGGTATGTGAGTCCCTCCAAAGTGATGCTTGGTGTTTGTTGCACTTCTGTGGTCTCACTCCAGTTTGTCAATGAGATGTCCTGAACACGATATTCCACTTCTGTGGATTTCTCCACTCTGGGGTCTGTCAGCATCTGTGTAGGCAGATCAAAACTCCTGTGAACATTTTTGCTGCCAGTTCATATTCCACTGAGTATCCTTCAACATCCACAACCACCTTCTGCTACCAGGTGTGTGCTCCCGCAAATGCGCTTCATGAATTTCAATTTCTAGTTTTCTGCCTATAGCTTCACTTCAGATGTAGGAAGTTTGTAGGAAGATGTAGGCCACAAGTCCTCTCACTGTGGGATTGGAGACTGCAATTGCAGAATATGCTGCAGAAAGGTCTGGACATCACCTTCAGGATGTCAAAGCAAGTATCCATCCTTCTTTCACAGTACAGCAAATCCAGTCCTCAATGACAGTGCTGGAAACCCCAGA
>VZRX01018464.1:74855-87355 GCA_013398075.1 Notiomystis cincta | reverse complement strand
ATCACCTGGTGATGTTAACATTTTCTCCAAATTTTCAACCAATGATAGTTTTGAGAATACCCTGCTAATACTAAACTTTCCCACCTCATTTATGAAATTACAGAGAGAGTTTTGAAAGGATTCAGGCAGGATAGAAAGAACTGATGCTGTAAAGTGTGGTAAATACATAGACATGTTGAAAATATCATCAGAACAGCCCGATAACTCTGTCCTGCAAATCTGCAAAGTTATCATTTTCAAGTAACTACTCATGTTACATTTTCCCTTTACTTCCTTGAGGCCCTAGTTAGTGATTTTCCAGTTCTTCATCCTGGTTTAGTTTGTATGCTGTTGCATTTGGAAAAAATTATGCAACGGGGAAAAAATAAATATTAAACCAATTCCTTGCTTCCATTGGTGCTCATGCTATATCTTGTTTCTTCCCCTGTAAATAAAAATAATGTTCCATGGAGAAACTAGAAATTAATAGAATCAAGAATTTATCTCCAAGTAGAGATGAATTTTCTGGGAAATACAGATGGACTAGTGGAATAACCATGGCAGACTAATTTTTACATTTAGATGATAAAAATATTTCATGGACACCTTTAAAAGTTTTCTAGTTGTTGTGTCTGCCCTTCTCTGGGTAGTCTGAGTTTTGGTTGGTGTCAGTGTTATGGCATTCATTGGGACATACACTGAGATTACTACAGAATGTACTGCACAGCTGCCTGTGATTTGTGTCATTCACTATTTCTTCTATCAGTTTATTAGGATGTACCCCTCAGTACCTCTCAGAGGGAGAAAAGAGGTGTAAGCAGGAAAAGGGAAGGAAGCCTGCTACTATGCTGTGAAAAGCTGCCAAGACTTGATGAGCCCCAGCTCAGGGTTTGAAAATTTATGTCCTTATATAGGATCCTGTGAAAGATAGGTACAATTATAAAGAGTCTGGAGAGTAAAGAGGATTATTCAAGACCATCTGAGACAGAAGTTTTCTATAAAAGTTGATGGGCATAGTATCAGAAAAATATTGTGTTATCCATTCTAATGTGTCCCTGGTTTTGTAATTTGACTCTAGGATTTCAGCTTGCTGAGGGTTTGTCATATACTGCTGACACCAAATAGTTAGAAATTAAGTATGACACCTGAGAATCTGAAATTGCTTCAAGTGCTAAGAACTGTCGGTTTCCTTTATTCTACCCAGTTTTTGGAAGCCTTTGAACCTATGTGATTATTTTCTGTTCAAAACTCAGCCCTAGAGCTTCACTGATCTCATGATGCTGGAGGACTTTGGTTGTTCTCTTTTGTTTCAGGAGTGAGAAAATTTGTCAGGTCTCTATACAGAAAGTCAGAAATGAAGAAGTTTTTCTACTTCCTTGATTTAATTTCCTTTAACTTCCCAAATTCTGTAATCTGATGACTCTAATTTGGTTTTGGTTTTATTTTTTGTTTTGATGATACCAACCAAAGGCTGTGCAACTGAAGATGATAGAAACTCCCTGAACCATGATAGGCACAGGACAGGGAAGCTGTACCAAAACTTATGGTATATGGCCATATAAACCAGAGAAAACAGGTACACCAGGATGCATTGGATAAAAGTAGGTGCTTGAGGTTTCTGGAACAACTGCAACTCTTTGCTAGAATTGGCACCTGGACACTACTGAACAGTAGAAGAGACCTGACTGTCCTTTTAATTCTTTCTTTGTCTTCTCTCCTTCCTGCCTACACTGTCATTTAATCTCCTGCATTTTAGCAATCTTGCATCTTTCCACCCTCTCACAGAATGACTGAAGAACTCCTCAGGAGCTCTAAGGGCATTATGGGTTTGGCTGTGCTTGAGCCAGTATTTTACTTGTGGTAGCCTTAATTCCCTAAATTTTGTAAATTAAAAGTATATCCCATGAGATCATTTCCCCATCCTTTTCTTTCCCAGACCTTCTTGTTTGACAACAGTCTAAAAGGGGAAAAAAGTCAAGATCTGGAAACCCAGTCCATACTGAAATTCAGCCTTAAGCAAGAAGTGTTAAAACCAAGATTTTTGAGAGTTAGTGATACTTTCCTAGTGCTCATAAAGGCAATTACACATGCAAGTGAATTATGTAGACATTTATAACACTTCTTTCTCAAGTGAAATGCTCATCAAATATTTTCTGCAAAGGCAAATATTTTCTGTACTCCTGCTTCATGTTTCACAGCACAAGTTAATGAGTTGGCTGGCACTTTGATGTTCAATGTATTAGGCTTCATTGTAGTTCAGAATCTCAATCCCTGCTCATTTATGTAATTTTGTGAATTTATCAAAGGACAGGTCTTGCGAGGCCTGCTCATGGGCCTCCTCCCCATTCTTTTCTTCACCCCCAGTGTGCTTTAGCATGTCTACACTGCAGTTGCTATAGTGCTGTGAAGTGTAGCCCTGCTTGAGCTGATTTAAATTAGGCCTGGTGATCCCAGGTACAATGTGAATTCATTTCCAGCCCTGAGGAGGGAGTGCTGAGCTGTGCCAGGGCTGGAAGAGGGATAGTGCAACCCTGGCTTGTTCCTTCCCTGCTCACATGGATGTAAAAGCAATGCTCCATGTCTTCATCTGCTTTGCAGCTGTGTCTTCACCTGCCCCTGCAGTCCATCTTGAGCCAGAATCCCCCCTGTCCTGTCCTGAACTGGGTTAACTTTTGGTGGGATACTGAGTGATGAGGGTGACCAAGCATTGCAGGGGATCATATTCTTCTGCTCTGTAAAATGCTTGATAAGCAGTACTGGAATATTATGAAAATGGTCTTCAAAACAGGTCTTCCTTGTTTTCCTAAATTCCTGCTAGAGCTTTTTGCCACTAGATGTTGCAGGGCTGTTGGTCTTAGTCCCGTTTATGCAGTCAAGTTTACCATTCACAGATTCTTTATTCTGAAGTACCAGTCTGAGTGATACAAAATCCATTTTGCCACATAAGGCACTTGTGTCTACAGTGTGTCCTGTCAGAACAGAGCTGGATTGTTTTTTTCTATTCTCCTCAAGGGAAGCATTCTGAAATTTTATTGTATTTTTAATATGAATACTAGGTGCTTGGAAATTTGCATTCAGAAAGTCTACTTCCATTGATTCATGAATGTAATAGATTGAATGGCTCCGATATCCACTCTCAGAAATTGACCACTTCTTATTGAAAATGTATTTTCTGTTATGCATCTGTTGAGGCCAGTACATAAAAGAAAAGGTACATACATGGACATATATATTTAAAAGAAGACTTAGAATGCCTTTCTGTTCATTGTCCTCCATCTCAGATAAATCTTTCTTTTTTGTTTAGATATTTCCTTTTTCTTTTTCCCAGAGGGAGAAAACCCCAAATATTTTCAGTATAGAAGCGGGCAACTACAGAAAAACCAAGCTTCAGCCCAGTCCTGAGTGTATGCTTGGGCAGATAACCAAAACAGAGAACTTTCCAAACACAGTTCCTTGACTTCCAAGTGAATCATGTTAATTTTTTTGGGAAGACCAACCCATTTTTTCCAATGTTGTGTTATTTGCTGAATTGAGGTGACTAACTTTTTACTCTATGTACTCTGTGTATGGCAATGAGCACTGTTGTCTGAGATAAAAAATATTTAAATAAAGCTTTTGTTAAAATGTTGAGTCCTATGATGCATGAAATAATAATGATTAAAAAAAGCTTCTTTCAAGAAATCTGCACAGAATATAGGTAAAAATCATCTAAATTAAAATTGGTTAAAACTGCCTTTCCTATGATTACAATTTCAGTGGCAGTGTATTTGTGTCTATTCTCAATGATTAGCTTCTGCAATGATCTGCTTCTCCAAACTTCTGCAGCTTTCCTCTTGGCCTGAGTTCCCTTTTGTTTTGTCTGGACAAGCAATGTCCCTATAACTTACAGATTGTATACATAAAGGGTTGTGGAGAATGGTGTGAAAACAGGCTTGTAGATTATAGTGTTGGTGGCAACGTTTGGACAGGTGAAAATTAATAAAAAGGACTGATGAGCTGCAGTGAGGGTTTGTTGCCAGATCATTCTCAAACCAGTAATGAAATTACAGCCGAATTAAGTTCATCCCATTTCTTTCCACTTGAATGGCTGGAACACAGAATCTGAGCTACTTGAGGCACAGGTTTTTTTAGAGAGTCCCCCTCCATTGTGGATTGTCTTCTTGCTCTCTGGAATGCCTTTGGTGCTCTTCTTGTGTCCTTAGTGCTGGTGGAGAAGAGTGCAAAATCTACATATTCCTCCTAGCCTTTTCAGAGCTCCAGTCTGATATTAGATATAACTAGAGGTTCAGAAAGCTGTTTAGACTGATGTCAAAAAAGTTTGTTTTCAAGCCTTCCTTATTTTATATGTAGGAGATTAGGAGAGGAAAGCACATTGAAATGGAAAAGCGAACATGGAAAACAAGAATTAAACAAATATTTGATCCCATAAAAATTTAAACCAGCATAACTAATATTTAGAGGAATATTTACATGTTTGAAAAAAAATCCCCTAGCAAAAGCTCAAAAGGCATCTATTTAAATAACTGTCCTTTCAAGAGGTTAGATCAGCATATGCTGACAAGAGGCTTGTGTTGTGGGTTTTGTAGTACTCTTAGCCTAATTAACAAATGCATTACTGGCACAAGTGAGCCTGGAACAATTGCCAGTCAGAACACTCGGAGAGAAGCCACCAGGGAACCCTGGATAGCAATAAAAAGCCATGGCTGCTTATTTTTAATTCTTTGGAGGGCCAATTCAAACAGCAAATGTAATTACAATTCTGTAAATAGAACACCCGAAAGCACTCCTTCTGGCATTAGTATGCATATCTTTGATATTTGTTTAACAAATGATCAAGTAGCCCTTTCCTTATGTTGCTTCTTATTTAAGGGGTTTGAAAATTTGAAAAGCAATATTGAAAATATCATATAGCTGTTTAGGCTTTTACTTCCAAATGCATTGGAAAATCATGGATTTGGCTGGTGAAAGAGCCTGCATGTGGCTTTCTTCCTCATGTACAATAAACAGAAGACGTAGGTTTATGAATACTTTTTGTTTTGGTACCCCTTTATTTGAAGACAAGACTCTGATTTTGTTGGAGCGTGATGAAAACAAAATTATTTCAAAGGGAAATCATGGCATTTCAACATCTAAACGCTAAACTAAATATGTGTTCCTGCATGACTATTGCTAAGCACACAACTAAAAAGTCAAAACAGAAAGCAGAAAACTTTGCTGTCCTTCAGATGTGGCATACTTTCCTGTTACCTGACTTACTGAGTGTCTCAGCAGGATGTTATCCTACTTTGTAGTATTTTGTGCAGCAGGCAGGCTTGCTGTGGTAAGTTAATTCAGAGAAAGAGTGAAAGTGGCTTAGGCACAGCAAGATGTGATCATAAATTAATAATGTTCAATGGACTGTGACTGTGAGAGCTGCTATTGGTGTTTCAGGTCAGGCTAATCCCTAGACTCAGTTTGATTTAAAAAATGGCAACCACATATTTCACGTGCAAATGGAAGAACTTCCAGGCAGAAGTCTTGTGGGAGGTGGAAAGTTCTTAGAAAGATCAAGGCAAGTATCAGAGGGAGAAAAGAAGGAAAAGAATAACAATAATAAGGCCAAAGTGAAGTGAACTATCCTACCATCTGTACCTCATAAACATAGGTAACATTAACAACATGATTCTTGTATTAAAGACTCATATGATCAAAAATCTTAGATTCTTGCTAAGTCTTCCTGGCTTTCCTCTGCCTTAGAGAGTTAAGCGACAGCTTTTTCTGTGAGTTAAATAGGTGGGTGAGAAATGGTGGCAGCTGCCAATAAGATGTAAGTAAGGGAATAGCATCTTTAAAAGTTCTTTCTCTTTCCCCTCCAGTATCATCGTCTGCCCCAGTTTCAGTTTTGGTTGGTTTTTAGGAAACAGATACTAGCTGGGGTTTGGCAACAAACCCCCTTCTTTATCAATTCTTTTGATTTCATTATTGTTCAGCAGCTGGTACTAGACATCAACTTTAAAAGATGCTGCTACACTCTCAACATTAAAGTCATACCATGTTATTTGTGCATCAGGCACAAATATTTGTCTTGTGTTTCTCATATTTTTAAAAAGTCAGTCTTGCTGCTGGAATGTATTTACATTACAGAATTTATGACAGAAGGGAAAGCTCTGTAATTTAACAGGGCTTCCAGTTGTTTTAAAAGCACTTGTTCTTTCAAAGTGGTGTGGTGGGGCAGAAGGGGGGATGGCTGCTTGTTTATCCTAGCTGGTGTGCTTCAACTCTGCCCAAGCCTTCAAAGGAGGAGGAAGGACTGCTTTATCTTTTGTGACATGAAACAGTCTGCTCTGCCATGGATACTTTGGGAATGCAAGATTCCCAAAGACTGGGGCAAGGTGAGCAAGTGGCATCACAGAATACCCATTTTTTTGCTCAGCATGACAGCTTCAGAGGATGCACCCCCTTGGCTCGTGCCCCATGGCCATGCTGTATATGGTGGCTTTGTTCCATGGGTTTGTTTTGGATTTTGTTTTGTTTTGCAAATCAGTAGACATCAAACTGATGCAAGTTAAGAAAAAAACAAAAAAAGAAAGATTATTTTGTAACTCAGATAATTTCAGAGAGCTTATTTGCAGTTTGGCTTCTAAAACTCTTGTCCGGGCACTAATGAAAGGCCCATGAACTTGTGTGTGGAAACAACTGCTTGGGAAAAAGAACCTCTTAATATAGCTTTGCTGCCAAAGTCAATGCATCTTGTACTCATGTTCTGACAAAGAGAGCAAAGAGGCTGCTTGCAGCATGAAAACCAACAGGGAGGCTTCTGAAAGGAAAAGAAGTTCTGCCTGCAGTGAAGACTAAACTCCCAGTCAAAAGGCTCAAAGGTCAAAGATCAAGAGACTTCCCTAGGGACTGTGTGGGACCACTGTAGCTGAAGAAGCCAACAAACAGATTGGAGGGAAAAGTCAATTATCCAAAAGACAGTGCACAGACTTATTTTTCTAAACCTTTATTTCACCTGTTTCACTTTTCCCCAACATGTCTGAATGTTCCCTGTTGGAGGTATCATCTCATTCTGTTTTATTTTGTTGATAGGCTCAAGCTTTGGAGGCTTGTGGTACACCCTGAGTGGGGAAAGCAGAGATGAGATTGGAGCTCTCCACTGTGATCAGCGTGAGATCTCCTCACAGGGGTCTGCAGGAGTGCATGAAGGCTGGATGTGAAGAGAGCATTTAGTCTTCAGTCAAAGCCAAACTTGATAACAGGAGGAAGATTTTCTCTCAAGTAGATAAGGTTAAATTAGGGATGAACAGGACCTTGGTGGTGGAAAGGCAGGTCACTGGCTGAGTCTACTCATGGAATCTGATACAGCTGTAGCGGGGCAGCACTGAGTTTACACAATAATGTTATTTTCATTTTTAAAGTTCACACAGCTTTAAGAGTCTTGGGTTAAGGCTGAGCATCAAAGACAAGCCCTCAGTACTCACCTCCCAAGGATGGATGTTTTGAAGTTAGGGAAAGTGATATCAAGAGCATCTAATGCCTAATCTAGATTTTTAATGTTGTCTCTAAGATCTAATGAAAACTATAAATTCCCCAACTTGTCTTGCCTGTAGGGATGAAGCTGCTGTTTGTTATTATGTGGTGTCTTCTGTGTTTGGATCCATCTCCCCTTTTGTGTCACAGCTGGAAATGGAGTGGTGGTCAGAGGTGTCAGTCAACTGACCAGAAGTGAAAGCTATCACCCAGTGTGTGAAAGGCAGTGAGTAAATTTGATCTTGAAAGCACTTGATCCCTCTTGTTCCAGCTCTCATATGAATCATTAAACTATCTCATGGAAGATATTCTTGAGGTTCAATTTGCCTACTTTAATATTTTCCATCAGTTCCATATAGCATAAAAGGAGAAATCCTTATTGGGTGTAATGTTGCAGAGCAGTGAAAACAGTACATAGCATGGTTCTTGCTCCTGCTCCAATCACTGACATATAATGATTTCACTGATGTAGATGTGGAATAACTGAGTGCTTCCACCCCACATTCACTCAAATACAATTTGTGTCAGGTTTTAATATAATCCAGGTGTTTGTTTAGATCTGGCCATAGCACAAAATAAAGTAAGCAGTATGATTTATAAGCTCTAGAACAAAGTTTTGGCAGAATTCAAAGTAGAGCAATGAAAACTTAATAACAACAATAATATTCCTATGTAGATCGAATGGGCAAAAAGAGTAAGAAACTACAAAAAACTTACAAAAATATCTCCCTCTGCGTCCCTTATCTTGCCAGGACTTTTATTTTCCTTACTGTTTGATCTATCAGCATTTCAATGGAGTACCAAATTACAACCAGTTCTGTGCAGTTTTCTCTAGTCCATATGAAAAGTCTTCCCTATGCCTCCATCTCCTTTAAGGTCTAGGTACATATCAGATGCTTTCTCTTTTTCTGTGTCCCTCTTAAGCTCTTTAAATTTCTTTACTTGCACTCTCAGAAGTTTCCTTTTACCAGAATTCTGCAAATAGGCAGCTTTCCTCTATTCCATACAGCCATGGCCTTTCAAAATTGCTGAAGGGAACATATAGTGAGCAGCAAATAAATAACCAGTTACTGTCTCATTGTTGTTTCTGATTTTGCTTTCTATTGCAGTCAATATCACTTCAGAAGGTAAAACTTCTCTTCCATCACTATGAGATGTGACCATAGGTCTGGTTGCTCTTTTTCAGCCTAACCTTCTTTACTGGGATCTGGTTCCCTGAATCTCTCTCATGTTTATCACAGTCACCACTGGAGAATAAAAATGTGTAAGATTGAAGTGCGCTGTCCTGATTGCCCTTTCCTAGCAGCACTAGGAGTGTTAGCTGGCCCTAGACCTGCTTCTGCTTCCTGTGGCCCAGACAGATGCTCTGATGCCATGGAGCTCACCCCAAATTCAAAAGCCGACTGAGAAACAGCTGGTCCTAAGCTTGGTACTACCGGTGTTTGAGCTCCCTCCTTCACAGCTGGGTTGTTAGTGGAGATTTGAAAGCTCAGCAATGCTCAGCTTTTCCATGTGGTTCTGTGTTGAACTGTAGAGGATCAATATTTTCAATAATTTTCCTAGAGTTTCTTTTCTTTCTTCTTTAGCAGATGCATATTAAAAGTTTTATCTAGTTTTCAAAGCTTGCTATTTTAAGAAAAACTTTCTGGAATTCCAAACAGATTTTTCTTGAACTAGATCTTATGAAAAATAAGAAGCAGCTTACCTTCTGTTTCTTTTAACACTAATGATTGGATATGGGAAGGTCTTCATTATTAATGTTAGAATAAAGTGTAAAATCACTGAATGTTTTAAGAAGAAATTATAAATCCTTAGGCAATACTCAGAAACAGTCAACTTTGTATGAAAGAAGTGTTATCTGAGAAATAATATATAATATTCAAAAGCTGATTGTGCATTTTATTCATGAAAATATGAGTAGGAGTACATAAAAGAACATATAAATTAACATAGAATTATGTTTGGTTTCAATATTTCCTCTACTTCCTCTTTTATACAAAAGCATACACTTATATTTTAAGGTGTTGGTGAACAATTCACAGATCCACAGCAGAGTTTTTTATGCTGACCTTTTACAATATGTTTTCTCTGAGGAGAAATGTGACAAGCATGTGATGTCAGATAATAAAACTGATATTAGAGAGCAGTAGACCAATATGCAGATGTGACACTTCTGATGCTTTTGCTTAGAATCAACCATAAGCTTTTCTTTCTGTGGGCTTTGTGAAAGATTGCTTACTTTCTGTCAGAGATTATTACACCAATTTAGACCCTGAGTTCCTAGGATGACAAAACCAGAGTTAAAATAAACTTTAAAAATAGTTCTTCAGGCTCCCCAGGAGGCATAAAAGCCCCCTGACTTCTGAGCAAGTCTATATGGCTTCATTTTGGTGCTGTATCAGAAAACAAAGGCATGCTATTTTTTGTTTTTAACCTTTGCAGTTAAAATATAAAACCATAAGCAGCAGAATCACCCACCCTCTCATGGTTTCTCATTAATCTAAAATTATGTTCTGTACTTCATTGTGGACATTTCAAGCAGTTTTGCTTATGTCTCATGTTCCATCAAACATTTCCTCTTTGAAAAACATTGCATAATTTACCTTTGTTCAGACATTGAAACTATCTATCTTTGGCCTGCTGATTTCAGCAGATTTGAATATATGCTTTTTTTTTCTCTTCCTTATTAATTTCCTAATTTCAAGTTGGAAGTTGCCTATTTACATTTGTAGAAGCAGGAAGTTTTATTGTCCTTTACAGAGAAGACAACCTACACGTCTGGAGGAAGGGAAAAAAGACTTAGAGAGAAGGTGCATCCCTAATTGGAGACATGTCACAGCAATTGCCTGAATTTAACCCTGTGGTGTGGTATAGCCACAAAAGTTTCAGGTTTGGGGATAGCTGGTTGTATTCATTCATAAGGCTATTTTTTCTATCATAAGAAAAGGCAATTGTGTAAGAGTTGCTCTACTTGCATATAAGTCCTTTCAGTGCAAAAGAGCTCTTTGCAGCTGTGGTTGCACAGCCCTCAGGTGTGGCATAGAACACAGGGAAATTCACCTCCATGGTATTGATGGCAGAGCATTTGAAAAAAGCTTTGGCAGCTTTTTTTTGACCCTGGCCTGCAACACTGGCTGCCATACATCTCTCCATTGTCAGCAGGCATGGAGATGCCTGTGGCTGTGCTGGGACTGAGCTGGCCCTGAGCCCTTCAGGCAGGCCCTGGGAGGAATGAGCTCTTTTAGAGTGGATGTGGCCAAAGGATTCAGGCACTCACTTAAAAAGCTAGGACCAGAAGAGGAATGTTGTGGTCGAGGGTGTCAATCCCTGCCAGGTGATCCTCCGGAAGAGAGAAGAGCTGCTTGTTAGCTCACAGTGGAGGGGCCACGGGGGAGTACTGCACAAACCTCCAAAGGCTGGAGCTTTGTCACAGTTCTGGCTGGAGTAGCCACAGGTTTGCTCCTGTACATCAGGAGGCAAAGAGGGATGTAAACAGAGGGCTGGTAACCACCAGGGACCAGCCTCTTCTTTTTCCTTCAGGAACAGCTTGTTGTTTCCCATTAAGGAGGATGCTGTCCATAGTGCTGTCACTGGGGATTACACATATTTGTTGAAGTTTACCCAGTTAATTTAATCAGACACATATTGTCTCTGTGGAAAACAAGGACGGAGTTTTGGGGGGTTTGTTTAATTATTCTCTCACATGCTTTTGGGTATCCTTAAAATGAGTCACAGTAGACAATCTGATTTTCAAAGTATTCAGCACATCCTCAGGTTAATGTTCAAGGCTATCTTTGAAGCAGTTGTGTTGCAGAAGGCAAGGTAAAGTCTCCCCCTTTTTTTTTCTGTTTAAAACAATAAAATACATCAATTTGCTCTGCAACAATTTCTAAACGGTTTCAAGAATAATTATTTCTAATGGGATATTTTACATTGAATTTTTCAAGTGTTAAAATTTTGGAACCTTTTTTAAGCCTTCTCCTCCATTAACTTTATTTTCTTTTTTCTTGTACACAAAAGCTGTGACTTGCCTCATCATATCATAAGCAGAATACCCTTGTTGGCTATAAAGTATCCCTTAAATATGGGATACTGTCCTACACTGAAATAGAATATTTAAGAAAGATAGGAAATAGTCGGTGCCCAATGCATGAGTTGATTGTGCTCCAAAGCACAAGATTATGGTGAGAAATGAAGAAAATGCTGTTGACAACAGCCTGTAGTGCCAGTATGTTCAGTGATGGTAACCTCACAAGCCACAAGGAGCAGGCAAGGAGGGAAATGTTTATTTGCTTCTGATGAAGATTTGGAGGCCATCAAACAGGAAATGAGCTTCTTCAAAAGAAAAGAGAAGTAGTTTGTTTTGAAATGCACAGTTAAATGTGAAACTGATTGCCACAGGACACTACTAACATTAGTCACATGAAATCAAGAAACAGGAGAAAGGACTCATGGCACAAGAGTCCATCTAGATTAGTCATATTCAAGGCTCATTCTTCCAGCTCAGGAAACCCTTGACCTCCAGATCTCAGAGCCACTGGAAGTCCTTAGATACATGATCTGGGAATCCCTAGTTGGTTTCTACTGAACCTGGAGGCTTTATAGTCTCACCTAAGAATGAACAGATTGATTTTGTTTGGGCTGAATGGATTCTACATGTGACCTAGTGTGAATGTTCTTCTAATCTTAATGAAATGTTTATCAAACATTTCCTTATCTAGCTCAGGTCAAAGGAGCATGGCTTCTGTTAACTCTCCTATTTCAGGCCTTTTTATGCTGTTGTTCTCTTTTCTCTTACTTATCTTTTAAAATAAAATGCTTGATGGGCTGGCCACCCTCAAATTTCCTCTCTAACTGACTGGCAGGGCATTCCTGGTCTGTGCAGAAGCAAAATTGCCTCCTTAAGTAATATCTCATTACTCCTTACTCATCAAGTACATAGCAGATGTACTTGGTTTGGTTTGGTTTTTCTGTTTGGGTTTTTTTTTTTTTTTTTTGATCTCCAATTATTG
>VZRX01018464.1:64768-74797 GCA_013398075.1 Notiomystis cincta | reverse complement strand
GGTTTTTTTTTTTTTTTCTTTGGTTCCCAGATATTGTGTAAGTAATATCAAAGGAGAAACTTGGGGAAGCATACATGGCAATAAACTTTTTGTGGGGCAAGAGAAGTTTCACTCAGCCTTCCTCCACCATAGAGACAAGAAAAGAAGATGTAGAGGAGAGGCTGGCATTTGGGGCAATCCCTAAATTGTGATTCCCACAGTTATGGTTTCCTTTGATTGTGTGTGCAAGCTTATTGAAAGGAAGTGAGAAATCTTCTATAGAAAATGAAAAATTCCATGTAAGATATTATTTTGGTGATTGGCAGAATGGAAACAATAGGGAGGAAAATTGAAAAAGAGAAAAAAAAGCCCCAAACCCAGGACTGCATGGTAAAATTACATTAAATTATATGAAGTTTATTTTGTCTGACACCTATTAATCTACAGAACTTTGGCATGCTGATTCCTTAGGTTGTAACTTTGTAGTTACTCTGCTACTTGGTACCATGGCCAGCTAGCAAAAATGAAAGAAAACCTAAACCATAAATCAGTCTCACAGCTACAGTACTTGGATAAACAGAAGGAAAATTAAGGGTAGGAAGTGTTCTTTCTTGTTCGTGCTGGTTAAATTGATTTATATCTGTCTGTCACTGAAACTCTGTTTTAAAACTAATGATTGTGGCTTCACGTAGAATAGTTGATATTCTGACCCACATCCTAAGGGCCTCCTTCAGTCCTTAGCAAACAGAAATAAAAATGACCCCAGGAAATAGCAGCCTCCACTGAGGACTGAGGTGCTGAATCAATGACATCTTCTTTGTCCAACTCCTTTTTTTTTAAAAATACCCCAACAAAACCAAACAAAAAACCCCAAACACTTGAAGAGTATTTTTCATTTTAGTTGAGGGGTTTTGTTTGTTTGTTTGCTTGGTTTTTTAAAATAATTTTTTGGGGGGGAAAACTCTTCCACTTCTTCCCCTTTTGAATGTTGCTGATGTACCAGTTTCTTTCCAAGCTCCAATAACAGGCCACTACAATATAACTGGCTGGGCTTGGCTGCCAATCTATAATGTTCTTGGCCATGATTAATCTGATAAATAATAAATATATCAATCTAGTCTTTTAGACAAGGACAAATTCTTACCAGCGGGGAGGCACGAGGCCTCTTTTACAGCTGCCTGTAGTGCTGGAATTAATTATTTAATGCTTAATTCTTCAGGAAATGAGAAAGTTTTGATTAATGTTGTCCAGTGTCATTTCTTGCTTGTTTGATATGTGTCAGATAATTTTTCCTCGGCAGTCGCTCTGAAGAAGCCAGAGGCTACTGTCACTGGGATCAGACACTGAATTTCTAGAGATTAATTGAAGTGAAAATTTAGAGAAATGCACCATAAGTGCTTGCCCAAGATAACCTTTCACAGGCTAAATTTAGCTTCCTTTGGTAATGTTAGCCTCCTATCGCCCTAGTGTAAAACATTTATTTTTAATGCTGTGAAAAACCTATTTTGTTTCTTTGATTTTTTTTTCTCATTTGTTCCTCTTAACTCCAAGAACGTCTGCATGATTAAAATATTTAAGGCTTAATTCTTCTCCCATTTACCTCGCTGTAGTTCTGCAGCTTCCATGGAATCCAATATAATGTTTATTGGTTTCTTGCAGAAGGGGATGAGTAACTAGAGTTGAGCCATAAAATTAGAACTAGGTAAGCCAGGTATCAGCACTACCTGAAGTTTTTGTTAGCTCTAGCTCTGCAATAGGCTCAGTCTGAATGCCAGAGGCTCCTTTCTCTTGCTGCTTGTGCCAAGGTGGCTCAGCTAGCAATGTAGTTAGTCTTGAAGGAAGACTCCTATCAAGACAGACAACTTGATCCTGCTGTGACTGCTGTGAGCATAAGATAAAGTGCTCCATGCAGCTTCTGGTACTGGACATTCACATGGTTGTCTTCTCTGTAGCTCTGCACCCTCCAAAACATTTTTTTTTCCTATATCAATATTTTCCAGTGTTTACTTCCATTACTCGCTTTGCTAGTAAAGAAGGACTGTATTCTACCCTCAAGCCTATTTTACTGCTCTTTAAAATCCTGCAATTGCTTGTGTGTGTTACATCCTTTCAAGATGATTTTTTTTAAATGCTAACAAAGTTTAGAAGGTTTTCCTCTGACAAAAATATATACTCCATGCAGTGAGTATATTTCTCTAAAAGATAACAATTTTGAGCTAAATTGGCTGACACTGCAGTCCTATGATGCATGGTCATGGCCCATCAGCTAGTGCCAGTGATAAAACCCCTGCCCCCTCTACTCAGCATTTTCTGAGAGCTCACCTGGAGCCCTGTGCCCAGTTCTGGGCTCCACCCTACTAGAGAGACATGGACATACTGGAGAGAGTTTAGCAAAAGGCCACTAAGGTGATTAAGGGACCGGAGGATCTGTCCAGATCTGAGAGAGACAGGCTCAAGGCTCCTCAATGTATATAAATATCCGAAGGGAGGATGCAAAGAGGATGGAGAGAGACCATTTTCAGTGGTGCCCAGTGACAGACAAGAGGTGATGGGTGCAAAGTGGGACACAGCGGGCTCTGTGTGAACACAAGAAACAGGTTTTTACTGTCAGGTTGGCCAAGCACTGGCACAGGTTGCCCAGGAAGGCTGTGAAGTCTCCATCCTTTGGAGATACTGAAAAACTGTCTAAACATGATCTTGGGAAACTTTTGTGTGGCCCTGCTTGAGCAAGGAGGTTGGATCAGCTGATTTCCAGAGGCCCCTTTCCACCTCAACCAGGCTTTGAACCAACGTGTGAACTATTTCTATAACCTGACTTCTTCCTAATTTATTACAGAAACATGTTTTCACTATGATTTAAGAGTTTTCATTAGTGATGCTGGGGCTATTTCATGAGCTCACTTGTCCATCCAGGTGCTGCAACATTTAGATCTAAGGGCTAGGACAGAGGAGTGAAATATTTAAAACATGCCCATAAATAATCTACATGTTTTTTTCTAGACATGAAGAAGTATTGAACTGAAATATGTTGACCTAGGAACCCTCACAGCTTTTGGCCAAATGTGCAGAGCTCTTGTGTCTGACCTGGCAGGAAAAGGAAACAAATAAACTTTAGAATTTTAATACCTGTCTAGAAAAAAAGAAGGTTTTGAACTCTATATTGTTATTCCTTTTATTCCAGAAAGAATAGCTCTTCCAATAAAATTCTAGCTTGACTAAAAAATGTTTAAAACTTTACTGAATTTTTTTTCTTTTATTTTAGTTTTGTTCTGAATATCAGTTGTTTGAAGCTCTACAGGAGTCAGGAATCTTAGATTTGTAGCTAGATTAAAGAATGGTGATGGAATTGTAAATATATGATTAATTGCATAAGGTTTTGAAAAATACATTTACCACTTCCAATTACCGCATGGGAATCATGCACGTGTGCACATGCACACAGAGACTTATCCATATGGAGTATAAACAATTGTTATTAGGAGGGACCCTTTAAACAGAAATTTTGTTCATGTAAAGGGATATAAATAATCAATTTCTCTAATATCTAAATACAGTTTGAACATTTGAAATGCAGATAATGTCAGAAAATACCATCACAAAAAGCCTTTTTGCATTTTTCTGACTTATTCTTTTCAAGAGAATCTGACATTTTATTTCATTTGCTATCCAAACAAAACAAAAAATTGGCTTAAGCTAATAAAAATATGAACATGAAAAATTACAAAAAGTTTAACTAATTCTTGACTCACTTAAAAAAAACCCAGAAAAACTACCCTGAAACCTAACTAACCTAAGCTAATGCAAGGCACAAGAAAAAGGTTTTACAATGTGTGAATGTAACTTCAAAAGTTGAATTTGTTTAGGGAATTTGTATTTTCTGCTTCTTTCTTCAGGAACCTATTTGCATTTTAAATAATTAAAGCATTAAAACTGAAAAATTTATAAATGAGAGCTGCGAAGAGAATCCTGCTTGGCAGACAATAGAAAAGAAATTATTACCCTGCTAGGTTTGCTTTAATGTCATATCTGTCACTCTCCCCAAGGTAGGTTCATTACCATACCAAGTGCACCTCCTGCCACCACCTCCCCCATGCACACACTCTTTTTCTTCCACTCCCTGCCACTTAAGGACTCTGGATCTCTGGGGGACTTTGATCTCATTGTACACACTAACCCAAACAGAACCTCTGCTGTTCTCAATAATTTTTTTCTTAAAAAAAAAAAAAAAAAAAGGAAGAGAGAGAGAGAGAGAAGCGTGGTGGGGGGGAGGGGAGTGAATTTGTGTGAAGAGTGACAGAACGCTTTGTCCAGCGCAGCTTTGGCTGGTTGTAACAAGCGTCAGGACATTAGACGCAACAAAAGCTGGATTGGCAGTATCATCAATCACAGCTCTGACAGTCGACTTCAGTTTGTTTGTTCCACTCTGCATAATAAGTGATTGGATCAGGTTTAATTAGATATTGGGTAATCAATCATTGCCAACAAGGCAACCCAGCTTGGGATCTAGATGCTGCAAAGGGGGAAAAAAAAAGCAAATCTCATCCAGGGTGCATAAATACTCAAACGTATAAGCACATAGGGTGAAGCTTCAGAGGAAAGGTATAAAGATGTCTGCAAGATGGCACATAATAGAATCGTTCACATCTGTACTACTTGTTACCAGACATCTGCAGTTTGACATTTTACTTTCGCTGCATAATTACTTTTCAATATAATATAATATACTGACCTGAGGGAGAAAGACAAAGCAATTAAATTATGCATAAGATCCTTTCCTCCCCAATCCTTACCAAAAAGGCAAAAAAAATAAGAGAGAAAAAGAAAGAATAGGAATTAGCATTCTTATGGCTATTTGAAGAGAAGGACAGAAAATTCTTTCTCTTGCCTGCTGTGATGAGTCCCATTGCATAACTTGTTAAATCAGCTACTCTGAATTGAGATTACATTAAATTATTTTTTCTATCCTATTTTGCAATGTGTACCTATAGATTAAGGCCTACGCAATGAAGTAAAAGGAGTGATGGATGGACCAAATTAATCCCATTAAATTTAATTAATCCTATAAATCGAGAGAAAAGTTGAAAAGAAATTCTTCTGGAAGACCCAAAGGGAAGTGTACCTGCATTTTTTATAAACCATAATGCTGATATAAGTTAATGCAGGATAAGATGTATCACTAATTAACAAGGACTGCATTATCAGAGGCCATTTTAATGTACAGGGTAGGGCAGGCATGAGGCAGGTGGGAGCAATGTGGTGCCTGACTCTGGTGTGTCCTGCTGCCTAACAGTGCCCATCTTACTGACAGATTCCTTATATTCCTCTAAAATGTGTGGGGAGAGCTCCATAAGAAAGTGAGTTCAGGGAAGCTGCAGAGCTGGGAGAAGAGTCACTCCCACTCAGAAGTAGCAGGAAATGCTGATATTCAAGCTGCATAAAACTTCAGTGGAAGGACAAGCATACTCCTCACTGCTATTTACTGTTGTATTTATGTGTCTTTTAGGAATTTGGTGAGTCTGCATCATAGAGAACAATGCTACAAAGAGAGAGGTTGATCAGGGATAAAAATCACTGCCCTGATAAGAACCAGGAAGGATTGCTGTGTTTGCCTATGAAAAACTAGATGAAAGTTTCAGCTGGCACTGATTTAAGGGGTTTATTTTTTGGTTTATCTGGTCTGGTACTTGTGTTCTGACAGATGAGCACCTTAAAGATGTCTATGGCCTCAGTTAGGCAAGAATTGCGTTAGGTAAATACTGTCAGAGGAAACTGATCAAAGTGAAAGGACCTGTCTGTTTACAGGATGTGACAGTAAATTCTGTCCTTTAGACCTTTTAACCATAGCTGGGGGAAAGGCCTACTGGAGGCACATGACTATGACCTCATGCAGCAAAAGAGACAGTTTTCATTCTCCTTTCCACTGATGTCATTGCCAAAGTCTTTGGCTTTGCAGTAGAAGTGGAGAGCATGGTCAGACATGGTATCCATCTGTCTAAAATGTATTAATTTGGGGAAAAGAATTCAAGTTTTCTTGATCAAAAAACCCCTGCAACCAAGAGTCAGCATGCACAAGCAACCTATTTGATTAAAGCATGTTGGATTTCTGGTCTGGAATTTGCAGGTATTTTCTAGTCAGTGTGGGAAAAGTATCTGAGATTTTGCATCATGATGCCAGCTTTAAAAAGGAAGGAAAAGGGAGAAGAAGGAAAAGGAAATCAACGATAAAGATTTTCCTCTGCTCAGCTGTGATGTGCTACATTGAACAATGTTTCATGTTTGACACACACTTTAACCTGACACCAGTGTAGTGATAGCCTGAGTATTTTGTCCACTAGAGAAAGCTTTTATCTTGATTTGTTGTGTTATGTATTGCACATTTTATGATGTATCTGGATCAGCTGCCATGATTCCTAGACTTGGGAGTAGCCATCAAATTATCAGAGTCAGCCATCATGTCATAAAGAGATAGTCTCCCCTGGCTCCTCTTCAGTCTCCTCAGCTGCGCATCGGGGCTGGGCAGAGCTTTTCTCAGACACGCTGAATGTTGAATTTATTTCCCTGCTGTGACTAGTGAGGTCGGACTCCTCTGTAAAATTTACAGTGTGACTTTCTAACCAAGCCCCCCTCTTATTCTGCTTCTCCTGATTCTCTTCAAACTCACCAAAGTTGAAGCCAGAAGCAGTGGCATTTCTAGTCTGCTCTGCTTTTATTGCAGGGTGTTGTTATCTGATGGAGCTGCCCCATACTGAATCCACAGGTTCCAGCAAAGCAGACAGCTTTGATTTGAAGATAGGAAAAAATAGGGAAATAATTCTAGTCACTGAGTGACTCCTTACAGCCACATTTACAAAAACCTATGCGTGTTTTCATTTTCATGGCCTGTATTTTTATTTCCCTGCAAAAGAGGCAACAAAACATCTGAAATGTGCCCTGAGCCTTTGTCAGAAAAAGAGTCTGTATAATTTTTAGGACCATAGTGTTTACTGGCAGGTCGGACCCAACCCAGGGAGTTCTCAGGTTGATGTACCGTGTCCCCTGCCATCAGTTGCATTGCTTTCAAGTCCAGAGTGTGTCTGACCTCCAGCATGACCAAAACCTTGCAGAAAACTGTCCAACCACTCTGCCTACCCCAGTGAGAATGTGGTTTGTTCATTCATGGCATGTTAGCCAGCTGAGGATGTGTACAGTACTTTGTCTATGTGAAACTTAAAAATTAAGTCTAAATACATGATCATTTTCATGAACTTACTTAACTGTAACAAAAAAACCCCAAAAGGTCTATGATTTATTTTAGTACTGACATTCTTATTTCAGACTGAATTCCAAATCTTGTTTAAATGCAGATGCCCATTAATTGCCCTCAGCTGCCTAGTTATGTCAAAATATTAAAGCAAAACATTTCAGTAGCTTTGAAACAAATGGATTTTGGTTTTTTTTCCTAGAATTCCTTGTAGGCTGGTTTACACAAACCAGGTTCTCATGTATGAGTAGTTTTTCGCAACTGTTCATGTGGAGAGCAGTCTTTCCAAACCTGGAATTTATTTTCAGAGTGTTTTATATGACTTGGAAAAGTAGTAGTGATCAAGAAGAAGAATTTTGAGAGTACAGCCTTGTTGGTAGTTCTGGAAACTTTTGAGTATATTGTGACATGAAATAATTTACCAAACTGTGCAGGAGCTGAAAACCCTGGAAGTTTAGGCTACAGATCCTTCATCAGGCTGGCACTCAGAATTCTGAGGAGTCAAATGGGTGAGCAGGCGTGAGACCTGACTGAATTGGATTGTAACCTCATCTAATTCAAACTTTCTCTATGAAATGGTTGTGCTGTAATCAGTCTGAGATCAGTCAGTCAAAGGGAAACAGAGTCTTTTGAACAGCTTTTCAAAAGCTCGTTTTATTATCGCCAGCATTACCACTACAGCAACAAGTACTGTGCCATTTGTGTCCCAGGGCTCCAATAAAGACCAGTGACCCATTTTGCCAGGCTCGAGGCAGATCTGCTAGGGCACAGTCTGCCTCTTTCACAGCAACTTTGTTGGAGTTCATGTACAGTACCACAGATAATTGGGTCTCTAATCCATCTGTTAACTGTTCGAGTTCACATGACTTCACTTTATTCAGAAATTCTGTAACAAAATAGTCTGTTAGCTCATCTTAGATTCCCTTTATTCCCTGACACTGTATAGAGAAGGCTTCTTTTTTCTCTTGCTGCTCCACTGCAAGTAATCATACAGTATGTGAAAGGAGAACTGCCCACAAACTCCTCTGATTCTTATTCCCTTTCCCTGAAAAGGACTTTTGCAGCTGTAAACTGAAAAATGGCACTTTCCTTGACATTTCTCTGGCAATATCTGCTTGGAAAGCTTGGGAAAAAAACCATTCATGCAAGGTTTCCTTGTAACTGGCATTATTGTTTTAGTGAAAGAGAGGAGAGATGAAACAGAGTATGGACAAAAGAGTGAATGCTTGTTTGTTAGAAAACAAAACTTTAGTAGAGGAAAAATATTTTCATAATTCAGTTGCTAATTGAGTCAAGTTAGATGTTATTTGCAATTCATTTATAACATTCTTCCTTTCAGAGTGAAAATCAGCTTTCTGTCTACAGCGTCTTGTAAGAAGATTTTGCCATGATCTTGTAAATAAAATCATGATGATTTCACAGTGTTTAAGAAACAAGTCAGAGGACTGTTTGTTGTTTGTCAAATTTTTTGTAGCTGTGGCCTGGCTTTCCTCAGCAAAGACAATTTTTGAGCACTGTACTTCACTTTATTTTGCAGTGCAGTATTTGTGATCCCAGGCATACTAGATTTTTGTGGTCCTCTTAACTACCTTTTTCCTATTTGCATTTATATATGTCTTGCCTATATACAAATCCAGAAAAAAAATAACCTGAGTATTGGCAGTGTGTACACTTCCAAGAGATCCCCACTTTAAATATCTTCCCTCTGGGCCATATGATTTAAAGATATCTCTGACTGTCCTCAGAGCTCATTTTCTTTAATCCTGGATTAGCCTTGTTGCCCTTCTTTACCTTTTCAAGTACTGCAAAATCTTTCCCCCACCCCACCAGCTTCCCCCAATGCAGTAAAGAGAAAAGAGCATAATACTCAAAATGATTTAAAATTTGACCAAAGCAATTCATAATCTCAGAATATCCTCCATGGATTTCTAAACTTGCATAACATTTCATTGGCCTGCACAGGAAAATTATTTTTCTACATCATCTTGATATTTTTAGAAAGAAGATTACAATTGTGTCAGGGTCTTTAAGGTGTCTCCAGCAATCTCATCTCTATTGAATATTGTTGAATAAAAAATGGGCTTATGTCCATTGGCCATGTAGACAAATAGTTGCATTTAACTTGTTAAAACAGACATTTGCTAATTGTAATCAATACTCCCTGGTAACATGCTGTAGAAGATGTAGGTGCAATGCTCAGAAGCCACTTGGACATTTCCAAAGATGATAAGAAAGCAAGGTCTCTAACAGCAGAACAAGTGTTACTTGTTTGGGATCAAGGGAAAAAAAAATGCATAATTATGTACTAAAGGGGCTTCAAATGGAGAAGCTGTGTTATATAATTCTTTGTCAATGTCATATATATTAAATGGAATTTCTGAGTTTTTATATTCCCTTTTCTAATCTAGAATAGCAACGAGAGGATTAAAGATTGCTTCCATAAATCCTACTTCTTACACTGACTTGAAAAATACCATTTAAGAAAGCATTCATCTTCTCCCTGCAAGTGCAGAATTGCTGAATGACACTCAAATATTAACAAGCAACACTTTCAAATTATGTGGCTCCAGCTTAATAATGAGGACCTTCAGATCATGAAAAATCACTGGCAAAACAGAAATTGCACTTTTTCAAAACCATCAAAATAACTTTGTCAGTCTGCAGTGATGGTGATGGCTTAAGCAATTATTTTTTAATGGAAGATTGTAAACACCTGCCAGAATCCTTCAAATTGGTGGTTCCTTAACGGTGAATACTTTCTCAGAAATAACTATCATGCTCTTAGAAAAAGAAAGAAAACAAACAAATGA
>VZRX01018464.1:0-64723 GCA_013398075.1 Notiomystis cincta | reverse complement strand
TAAAATAACAACATTTACATCAAATGTACCAGTCAGGGAAGAGAAGAAACAAAATCAAAAATCAAATGCTCATATGTAACACACTGAACTTCTCTTCATGTTTGTTGTTATCTCTGCATGTAAAAATGCATTCAATATTTATAAATATTTTAACGTCTTGGCATGTTTACCCTGATTTTGGTAAGTATTACTTCATAAAATGAATGGTCTCTGTGCTAACTCTCACCTCTGTGCATTGGAACTTGCTGGACATGACTTTGTGTTGCTGGAGAGGAGAGCAGGGCTCCAAGGCATAGGTAAGGGGGCTAGAGAGAGATGTGAAAAAGAGGCTGGGTGAGATTTTGCACTCTTGCCACCAAACCAGCAGCCTGCATAGATGAGACAGTGTTACAAGTTTAGAACAGCTGCCAACTAATGTTTGATCAGGGATAAAATATGCCGAGGTGACAACATCTTTCTCTCCTGCATTTCAGGGACTGTCATTAAAAATGCAGCAAGGCTCGTACAGGCCCAGAAGGTCCTATGTTCTCTCAAGATACAAGGGAGAGAGACAAGTTCACAAGATGTCAAGAACAATATCCATTTGTGTTTACTATGCAAACCCGCTGAGTAACCTTTCTATTCATGTTTGTACTAAGGACCATTGAGAATTTAGGGGGAAAAAGGGGCTGCTTAGAATGAGAGGGGCGAGGCAGCTGTGGAGGAACAAATGTGTGTTTGGGAAGTGGAAAGATGCCTCTGCACAGCTAAATGGCTTCTCTGGGGGGAAGAAAAATAAAGAAGAAATGCAAGATTAAAAGATGTATACATTTGCACATAAATCTGGCTGGAAAATCCACAGCACGGCTACAAGTTGGTGTCCGCAGCCCCTTCCCTCCTCCCCTTTTAATAATATATTGATGTAAGCAGCTTGCGCATGCCAAACAAATTCCCTACATGAAAAGTCAGCTGTCGGAAGGAGGCTCATCAATCTGGCAAAGTGCACTCAGGTAGAACGCCTCTCGGGGAGCCCTGCCCGCCAGCCGCGCCGCTCCAGGGAGAGCGACCGCTCCGGCGGGCGGGCTCAGAAACGTTCATTAAAGACTCTTTCCACCCGCTCACAGGAAAAGCGGCTGTTTGGCAGGAACAATGGCAACTTACTTCTCAGAGATATCATGGGAGGCTGTTGGAGATAATGGAACTATAGGAAGTTTTGCTTTTAAAAGCAAGCGAAATTCTCTCTATCAACAGCTCTTTACTAATACAGCAAGGAGAGCAAATCCTGAGATGTTCAGTTTGGGTTTCTTTGCTGCAGTTCTTCAGGAGGCATATTAAGCATTGCTTCTCATGTTTCTCACATTGTCTCATCATTTCTTCTTTGAATTGGAGGAAGAAGAGGAAATGTATTTACTTTTCTGTTGCAGCTATGGACTTCCCCATGGATGATGACTAGATAACACAGCTTTAGGAATGCTATACAATATCATAAAGCAGATACAAAAGACACACCTAACACACTGAATTAGGAAACATATTTTGTAGTTTCAACTATGATCAAAATCGCCTTATTAGTGCAGTATTGGTCTTCTTTCTTCTGAAGCTAATGGTGAAGACCCTTTCTATTTCTATAGACAACATCATATGAATTAACTAAATATTTTCCCTAATTGTTTAATGCTTTAGAAATTGAGTTCTGTGCTTTGGTTTTAACACCACAGAAGCTGTAGTGGTGATTATGGTAAGGAAACCTTTGTGCATGTAGTGGGAGAACAGCCTTTTAAACTAAGAACTGAAATATTGGGATGACTTTCCTTTCTAATAGACTGCTTAAAAATAACTTACTTTAAACATTTTCACAGATTGAAAATAGTGTGTGGCAGGCTTTGTAAACCAGTTAGATAAAGACTGGAGGTTTTCATAAGTGCTTTACCACACATATTTTATGAAAATAAGGAAAAAGTCTGTACAACTGTTTTTCAACATTAAATATTGATTGTGAATGTGTTTCAATCTCAAGATGATCATTGCAGAAAGCATGGTAAACCACCATGAGTGCTAGTACAATTATCAGTTCTCAAAGAACTAAAATTATTCTTTAACTTTTTTTCAGTACAGATGCACCAGTTTCTGCTTGGGTGGATGATGGTCAAAGGACAAGAGTATTGAGAAGAATAACTCAGGAGATTAGATTTCTAAAAAAGAATAAAGGATCTGCCACAAAGAAAATCAACTAATTTTCTGTTAGAGAAGAGGTCTTTTTGGCATCTTTCTTTACTAGTGAAAACTGTACAAATAGGAGACTCTAAGACTTCGTCTAAAAGTGTGATTTTACATATAGGTGGGTGACCAATAAAAAGACAGTAATAATGTTTTACTTCTGCTTATTTACTCGAGGGGACTTTTTTTCTTTTCAGTTTTCATATTGTTGTTCAAGAAGTGACCAAGTGGCATTATTACACTCAGGAAATAAAGAATCTGCAAAAGACCTTAGCTTACTGTAGAGAAGTTGTGGATGCCCCATCTCTGGAAATGTTCAGGACTAGACTGGATGGGGTTTTGTGCAGCCTGGTGTAGTGGAAATGTCCCTGCCCATGGCAGTGAGATTGTAACTAGATGATCTTTATGGTCCCTTCCAAACCAAACCATTCACTGATTCTATGAATACCCAGATGGAACACACCAGTATGCATTTGGGTTTGTTATGATGGTGTTCCATACAGTGGTCAAACCTTTGAAAATACTTTGTGGTAGCCCCACAGTGTGTGAAGCCAGCTGACTTGACCAGTAATATTGAGAGAAAAGGGGATTTCATCTTCTTACCCTTGCATGAATACCTAACCCCCAACCATAGTCAGCTTCTGCAAGTTTCTGGACATCAAAACAAAAAAATCACATTCCTTTACTGTAAGCATGTTTCTAAAGAACTTTGGTATTATTGTTAGAATCGGTGTAAAAAGTATTAATTGACATCCAATATGCATAGACACATACACATATATCTATATAATGACTTTATTGGAGCCTTAGGCTAACTTGAAAGACACAGTATGCTGCTTTGAAAAGGAAGTCTGAACTTTTTATGCTATACCATCACTAGCACTTTTATTCCTCCAGGAACCAGGAAAAGGTCAAGTAAATCTGCAAAATATTTTTCTTTTCATGAGAGGGTTGCTCAGAATTTTTGCCAGGGCTTCACCTTAACTTTCTTCAAAAAGACATCATCTGATGGTACTACTAAATTTAAAAAAGAAAAGCATAGAGGAAAAAAAAGGAAAAAATGTATGACATTTCAAAAATAAGAGTTATAAACATCCTAAAACTGGTATTTTCCTGGATTAGGTATGGGAGGTAAATCATGGACATTGACTTTATGCTGGTGAGACTGAGAATATTAGAAACCACTAAAAATATTTGGGAAATGTGAAATAGTAAAAATTAGGTAAAAATTAAGGGAGGTTTTTTGTGTAAAGGTTGTCAATTCTTACAAGATTTTTCACAAGTGTTTGCTAAATGCCCCTTCTCCCAGACCCTCTTGATAGTGTCAGAATCTAAGCATCCATTGGTAAAAATGCAAACATTAGATGATTTTTTTGTCATGGAGATAAAACCTCCAACACCTGAACATATCATATGAAGGCATCACAGAGTTTAATACAGAAAGGCAAACTGAAGAATGGTGTTGTATGTATATTCATATTTATACTTCATAGTAGCAGCTCATTGAATTTAGGATGCCTTGAGCCTTAGTGAGTTGAATGGGATGGCACAACCCTGTCCATTGCCAGTTAATTCAGTATCCTTCATTGTTATTTCTGCCCCTTGCTACCTTTCCGCATTGTTCATATTCAGAACAATTGTTTTATTTTGCCTGCTCAGCACCAACTTGGCCTCCTCTTACACCACCTCTAATGAAGTTTTCCTTCAGCCAACGTGGCAGCTGATTAGCATTTTAGGCATCAATGTTGGGTTGTTTTCACTTGAAGACGAATTCTTTCCCACCTACTCTCAACTTCCTTTGCCAAGAAATGCCGGCTGCAGTTGGCTTCGGTGGTGTGTGCTGGTTCTGGCCCCCACACAGATGAGGTGAAGGGGTTGCACAGTGCAGGTCTGCTCAGCAGCTCTCTAACACATCAATAGTCCTGCTGCTTGTAGCAGGGGGATGTGCTCCCAGCCTCCAGCCCCCTCGGCTGGGGAAACCAGCCCAGCAGTCCTGAGGGGTCCAGCCCAGCCGTGTGCTGCAGCTGACAACAGAGGGGAATCCCACCGAGGTCGACAGGAGCAGGGCTAAGACCAAATTTCCAGATCTTTTGCAATACATCACAAATATCTGGACTGCTCTGAGTTCTGGCAAAATTCAGAAACTAATTATCTAATATTTTGTTTCTAGCATTTGTCACTGTTTAATTTTTATCCCCAACTTTCAAGTGGACTGTGATTTTAATTAGCTTTTGCTAGAGCAGTGTGTTAACTGACAAACTTGGAGAACTTGGAGATTTTTAAAGGGGAGCCTTCTCATCATGTGGGGTTTTCAATGCTTACTTGTCTGTACTAATTAGAAGCACTTATAAATTAATTATAAGCCTTCTTTACAAACCAGTAGGAAAAGAACTGTGCTATGCTGGATATGATTAAGATATAAGAGCAAAGAATTCAATAGAAAACACAGTGTTTTTATTAACTGACCCATCTTTTAGACTTTTTCTTGTAAAAATAATTTTTTTTGTAAGAAGACCTCCTGGTCTTTGTTGAAGAAAGATGTTGTAAATGGAGGTATGACTACTTTAAATCAGCATTGCAATGAAAGCCTAAAATAAAAATTAAAAAAAGAAAAAAATATACATAATATGCAAATACGAACATCCTTTACTTGTGGCACAGAGAAGCAAATAAAATCACAGCCTGTACATAGTCTCAAGAAGTGTAACTCTCCCCAGAAACTATTTCTCTATAACTCTAGTGGGACAGAAGGAGTTATAACCTGTTGTATAGGATTTGACACTTTTCCATCTCCACTTTGGTGTGTCTCTTTACAATCTGTCATACACCTGGAATTGCAGCACCAACCTTTTTGTATACATTTATCAATTCATCTTCATTTACGTATTTGAAGAGTGGAGAACTTAACACTGACTTGAAAGTCTTCCTTCTATATGCTTAGAAGTTCTACCAAAGTTGTAACTAAAATAATATAAAAGGTGTGACAGAAAAAAAATATTAGAATAGTAAATGGAAAAAAAATAATATCGAAAGGCCTATAATGTGTGTAACCTTGTTGCTTTATTGAGATTTTCTCTCATAAAACCAGGAGTGTAGGATCAGAAAGTGCAAATGGAAAAAAGCTTGTTATGGTGAGATGAATTGTCAATATTTTGTCACCTATTTCTGTTTGTTTGTTTTGTTTTTTACTGCTGTTCAAGAATTTTTAAAAAAAGGTAAAAATCAAAGGCAAAGGTGCTTCATTATGGTACCTGCCTTTTTGTTTATGAGACTGATTGCTAAATGTTTTTAAAGCATCTCCTCCATCACTGAACAAGCCTGGAAAAATGTTAAGACTCTTCTGCACATCTTTTCTTTCCCTGTAGTGTTTTTGGTGACTTTTCCATCTGATTCCGATCTTGTCACTTAATGTAGAGTCCTGCTGTGTCAAAGGACACCATCTCTCTGATGCTGTTTGAATCTGCTCTACCTGAACCTGAATACACAATGACCCAGCCCAGTGAAGTGAGCCAGGGTACAGCAAATCAGGTGTATCTCTCACCTGCTTGGTGAAAGGCATCCATCTGACTGCTCAGCTTCCCTGCATTCTGAGAATGTCAACAAAAACATATATTCCTGATCCCTACTCTCCTTTTTCTCTTTTGGGACTTTGTGTGTTTTGTCACATTTAGAACTGAATGACAGAAGTAACCTTTTCCTCCCACTAAGAAGGATAGCTCTTGACACAGAAAATTGACCTGGAGTCTTCTGTCTGAAGAAGGGACTTTTTGATGAAAAAGGGAAAGTTGGAAAATACTTTGTGCCTTTTATTAAATTTTGTGTGTGTGTGTGTGTGTGTGCATGTTTTCTATTCTCTGCAATTCCAATCTTTGATATGAATTTTGAAACCTTTGACATGCAACTGATAAGTTCTCTAAACTTTAAACCTGAAATGTATTTAAGTTTGCTATACACAGATCACATCACACACCTATGACAACGTAATCCTGTCACTCATTGAGATGAAACAAACCCACAAATACTCTTAACTCCTGCTCATTGAGAAGATGTGAGGCACAGTCACAATAAAATGCACACTGCAGCTACAACCATTCCTCCTCCACAGATACTGCTTCACATTCAGTTTTTTTTATATTGTTTGTAAATTATGTATCTACTTCCAGTTCCTCTTCAAAGACCTAGTGACTAGTAGTGTTATTTTCATTTCTTTTCAGACACTGCAGTAGTGCTTTGTCTTAATTCCTTCATAGCTGTTTTAAGTTCATCCTGCATATTCCCTGCTTCTTCATTGTTTCCAGAACTTTTCATTTTAGAATTGAACTTGAGTTGACTTAATCTGTCTCTTAGGGAAAGAATCTTCTTTGAATTTTCTTCTGAAATCAACATGAATACTGTTGGTATTTTCAGAGGTGATTGGAAAAGGAACTGGTGACTTGTACTCCTGTCAATTTACAGACCTTTCCTGTATCAGCTTATATTAATTATTATTTTTCCATAGGTTTCTATACAAAGTAGGTACTGATTGAAGTCTAATATGGTGTTTGTGAATTTAATTTAATTAGGAATCATTAGTCTACTATGTTAGTTTTTACTATGATGATGCTTTGAACACATTCTTCCAACACTGACTATTTTCTTCAGGAACATCATTGAAAGGCATTATTTTAAGTCAATAGAATTGATGTTTCCCTTTTGTTTTCGGTAGTTTGTCAGGAAAAATTTTATTCAGAGTTTTTTCTTGCTCTTACTGTGATCTGAGGCATAACACAAACTTCATTTATTTTGTCCAAGTGCTTAATTTTTAATTTCTTCTGTTTCTGAATTAATCATAATGTGCATATACAGGGAAACAGTACTTTAATATATATGTCTAACAGAAAAATGCATTATCTGTTATCTCTTAGCCTTACATAACAATTTTTAACAAATATTCCTTCTTTCTTTCTTTGGGATCTTACCTTTAAAACATTGTTCTCTTCTCATATATTAACTGCAGCAGAATTATAACTGCAAGAACCACAAGAAAAGGTTTAAAATCCCAAGCTTATTGTAGGTTCAGAGTTTCACTTAGCGACATGATAGGGATGGGAAGATTTGATAATTTTGAGTGTTCAGCTTTTGCATTATTAAAAGCAGCAAGTATCAGTACTTGTTGTTCTTAATGTTCCTGTACATATCTACAGATGTATATTCACTCTCATTACACTTCTATTTGAGCATCAGACACTTTTATCCATGAATTTTAAGTATAACATTATTTCTGCACTTCTAATTACGAGGTTCAACAAAAAAGAATTAGTCTTGTAATTCTACTCATGATTTATAATTTCAGAAAACCCTAGGTGAAAACCTACATTCCAAATATCCTCATTTAAAAATGGACTGCTGTAATTATATGATCATTTCATTCCAAATCTGCAGGGGACAGTAACTCAATAGAAAGCATGAAAAAATTAATGAGAAGCTTAATTACAATAATATCATTAAATCCTAATAAGAGAAAAAAGTCTAACTTTATTTTAGCTTGGACACCTAATATAATTTTTTTACAGCATAGTAATGACATTTTGTGAGTTTTTAGAGAAATAATAATTATGTAATGGCAAAGATTGGATAATTTTCATTTTCTTTTTCTTTCTTTTCCCTTTCTTGTAAGTAAAAAGCAAAAAACTCCTTCTTTTCATTGTCAATGTATGTGGACAAGATCTAATACCACTTAATTCATATCAGCCATATCTTTTTCCATCAATATTTAGCACTTCACCAGAAAATTTTAGCAACCATTTTATAATTTTTCACAAAAATATACTTTTTCTTTCACAATTCAGGCTCTAAACGCCTTCATTCATAGTGGCTGAAGACAAGATCTTTGAGGTGCTTTGCCTTCTACTTTAAAGAGCAACACACAAATGATAACAGCCAAACTTCAGTTACCATGGCTACAGAATGGCATTGCATTCATGCTTTATTAATATTTAGCAGATATCAGAATTTCGCTATTTTTTCCCCTTTACAATCCAGATCCTTTACAGAAGTTATTTATAAAGAGCACAACATTCCTGAACACACAGCCCTGCTGGTGACAAATGTTTAAATGTGGAGTGCATTAGTGTGGCATCAGACATTGTCAATAATGCATGCTCACCACCATTTAATTATTTTGGAAACATCTGTTGAAGTAAAATATGTTCCAGAGGGGAATAAGGAAGTCAAGTGCATTAGTGACTATGTTAACCACATTTCACTCTGTAACACAAAAAGCCCTAAAGGGCAGACCAGGATTCAAGGACATCAGGAGAATGTTAAAATTCGTCTTCAATTTTAGTCTTTGTAGCTAAAGAAGTGGCTTAGATAAGTCTTTTGCTTAGGGCTGGTTTTCCAAGAATTTAAAAAATAGGACAATCTATTGTATCAGAACATGTAGTGGAAACCCTTTCTTTTTTTTCCATAGCACACCTGAATAAATGCCATTTATCTTCTGAAAGATCCTAAATAATTACTGATATAATGTGACACCATTTTACAAGTGAAGATTACTTTACTCTTAATTCAGAGTAAGGAACAACAATTCCTTCCAGTGCTGGGGCCAGAGTCTGATGACAATAAGTTTATTTCTGACTGTTTAAAATGTCTCCAACTATTAACATTTCATCGTTTCAGCATCTTTCATAGATTGCTTAAGGAGGAAATGCAGGATGCTTATTGAGATGCATGTTTCTCTAAACGCTGAACAGAGAGGAAGGTGTCAAATAATTAATAAAACAGCCTAGCACATCAGCAGTTAAACTTTCCTGGAAGTCCTCAAATCTAGTCAGTGGAGATAGCCTGAAGCCTCCAAAGAACAATGCAGGAGGTTCAAGCAAGGTGCTCACTGGGGGGCTGACAGCAGCACCCAGCAGGGCACAGTCAATGCTGATGTGAAGGAATCTGCATGTGGCTGGAAATGCTACCAAAGGGGAAAATAAAGTTGCACTAAAACAGCAATAAAGGACAGCTTTGTGAAGAACTGGTGATTCTTTGGTCATGGAGAGAAACTTCCAGTATGGGAGGATGTATGAAGCTTCAGAGAGAAGGAAAACTCATGTTGAAGTGAGCAAAGACAGCAGCGCAAGGCACCAGAGGCTGCAGCCTGATGTGTTCGTGAGGTGGCAGAATGAGGCAGAGTCCTATCTACAGTAATGAACAAGCCCAGGGTCCTTGGCTCCCATGGCTCAGGGAAAAGGGACAGGACTCACTCTTCCAGCAGTGTTTGAGCCCACTTAAGATGTGATTAATTTTCAGAAGTGTAAGCTTGTCTATCTGTTGTAGGGGAAGCATGGGTGATGAGATTCCTAACTGAGACCCTGTCATTAAACATTCAAAGTTTGATGAGATGAATCCAGGCTGGGAGTGTATGGGGTTAATGGTCCTATATATTTATCTCAGCAGGCAGCCAGTACCAGTGTTAATAGCTGGGAACTCTCTGAGAGCCATTAGAGGAATTTGGGGGAACTCCACTGCTTTGTGGTCCCTTTCATCAGCCCCTTTAGTATGACAAGTAGCTTGAGGCTGTCTACAAGTCAGTTATTTTTAAAGGTGGGTGAAAGTGGACAGAAACATCGGTTTAAAGCCACCATTTTGAACTGTCATTCCAGTGATGTGAAAAACACACCAACCTAATTTAAGCTGAGTATGCATAGCCTCATTTTCACCAATACGTTTTTTTCTCTGTCTTGACTTTTCATGTGAAAGGCTCATTTGTCCAAGTAAACTAGATCTCCAACCAAGAAAAGAACATTTAACCAACCCCCAAATCTTTCTGTGCACATAAGTCTGGACTGCACAGCTTATAATGACCCTTCACTCTAAGTTACAAATGAAAAATACCACTTAGCTCATTCACCATATTTTTGAAAAAGTGAGAAGAAGCTTGTGGCTAGAATGCTCGCATTCTCCCTAGTCCCCTCTGCAGATAGTTGAGGAGAGGGTGGATTTTTCACCAAAATCTCCTGATCATCATAAATAAGTCAACATTAGAAAGAATGTTTATACCAAAGAAAAAAACCTCCACAAAAAGACAGTGGCAGAGACTTGAGTATGACATGGGCATAAGTCCAGTTCAGTGAACAAAGTCCCAGTTTGTGCTGGAAGAATGTTTCAAGGGAAAAGATTTTGGAATATGTAATCACAAAGCAGGTAAAGAAATTACTGTTTTATTTACATAGCTGTGGAAATGATAAAATGGTGTTAGCAATTCTTGAGTTCCTGGACTTGGCACTTCACTTCCACACTGTCTTGGTTCAAATCTCAGCACATCACTTTCAAAAATTTAATCCATTATGCTTTATATTGGATGTACTATGAACATTGTAGTCACACACACACAAACACATACATATATATATTTGTATATTGTATATGTTGCAGCTGCTTATTTTTAGCTGTTTGGGTTTTCTTTATGTTATTTCAGCTTCTGAGGTTTTTTTATGTCCTTTGAAATATGACAGTTTAGAAATAGTTACAATAGACAACTGGGTGCATACAGTGTTTTTCTTCCTACTACTTCATCTTGAAAATACACAATTTGTTGTTTAGTTCCAACTTTTAGTTCTTTAAAATGGAACAGTCAGAGAATACACAAAAGTTTCTGGCAGTGAGTTCTTCCCATACACAGTCAATAAAAGGAAAAAGGTCTGCATATTTAATATAATTTAACAACTCTACAGCCTGAGCAATTATCCTAATAGCAGGGAACCAGGGCCTACTGGTAAGTTTTATCCTCCCTTTGTCAGACTTGTTTCTTTGATATTAGTATCTAGATGCACACCACAGGGCGAAACTAGCCTTTATTAAAGGAGGGTCAGCATTCTGTTAATCTAATTTAAAAGCATTAAGGGGAGTAGAGGAGCATTAATTGATTTGTTGGGAGGGTTCTGACTCCAGCCAACCTGATCTTGCCATTTACATTCTCTCTTCATTTAGATTCTATTGAAAAAAAAAATGTACTTGAGCAGTAGTACAATATATATTGCATTTTGTCTTTCATTTAAGAAACATTCTATACATACGATGATACATATGAAAAAAAGCAATTTAAAACATCATAACTTTCATTAGTCAGCAGAGACTCAGTTTTAAAATAACTCTAGAAAAACTAGTCTTTAGCACCAAGAAATTAAACTGTTTCAGTAAAATGGAGCAGGCTGCTTGTAGAAAGGAGAGTTATGTTCTATTTAAAAGTACTGTGACCACTGCAATATTGAAACAAGTGAGAAAAATATTCTTGAAGTTGCCTGGATATTTTTGGATGACTAAAGTAATCACAAACTTCAAACTGTTGAAAACTTCTACATTTACTGGTGAAGATTTTGCAGTTCCAATTCTAAAGTACGTTTGGAGGACATGCTCTTTTGTTCATAATTTGTTTTTCCCCACGACTCCTATCTCCTCTTACCCTTTTCTTCTATATGCAATTAAAAATGCTGAAAAAACAAAGGGAAATTTAGTAACAGCCTAGAGAGGAAAAAAGGTATGGAATTAGTTCTCTATGCATAAAAAGCATGGACACTCTTTTTTTATGGATTCATACCAAAGATTGATGAATCTGGCATTTAAGAAGGTGCAGTCTCTGATTGAAAATGTGATTGAAGTTTTCCCACAGTGGGAGTTTTTGCTGGATTCCCTTCTGTGTGGATTCTCTCCACGTGAGCCTTTTTTTCAGTGGAGACAATAATAAATGTCTAACAATGTCTATTTTGACAAGGCTTGTAGGAGTTATTCTCTCCAACAAATCTACTCCTCTGTCATATTTGGATGACTGTGGCCAATGAATGAAAACTTGTTGGAGGGAACACAAGATGCATATTCATGTGTGATAGTAATATTTTGTTGGTAGAGAAGTGAAATACCCCAATATTTCCAAAATATAAATAATAAATAAAAAATAAATTAATTTTTAAAATCTGTGAAGAAAAAATTATCCTTGTAAATTTGGATTGTATTTTCAGTTTCTTTGAGCCGGATCATAGTAAATTATTTTCAAAGACTTCTAATCAAGAATTTTTGAATGCATAAAGTGCTTTACAAAGTGCAAACAGTAAAAAAAGAAGCAAGATGATTTCACTTGTATATGGGATCAGTTCTATACACTAGAGGAATTGATTAAGCTCTTGATTAAAATTATATCAATTGTCTGAAATTAATAGAATGAGTGAATTCATATTTCTTACACAATGCAGTTTGTATAAGGGCGGCAATGAGAGCCACCAGAGACTATGACTTAGATTTAACCTTCCATTAGATATTGAGCACATATTCAGACAGAGTCCTAAAGGTTTTTGACAGAAATCCTTAAGGAAGGGAATAATCCTGAAAGAACTAGAGCCCTTCCAGGGAAGGCTCCAGGTCTGTTAAGATGAGGGACAGCTGCCTGTACTAGCACTACTGGAACTATTGTACTCCTGTGCCCCCTCATTTATATGTTCCAGTGGGTCATCAAATTTCTGTGGCACCTAAAATTCCAAATAGGTGTGACTGTAGTAGAGGAGCCCACACTAACAAGGAATGAGAAAGTAAATACTTACCTGTGTCACTTTAGGGGCATGACACACTGACAAGCATTTTCCTGATGCTTGAAGCTGACTTTGTGGAGTTTTCTATTCCACATATCCCTAGCCAAAGCAATGAAGGATACAGAAAATGAGGCATTTGTGAGATATGATCATAGTCACAGCATTTCACTCTGTCCTGGCTATAGCAAAAGCACCCATCTTTTATAAAGCTTTCCAGTAGTCAGAGAGCTTAAGAACTCAAATCTCATGCATCAGCTATAGGCAGTGCCCTTCTCAGGGAGTCCTGAGGAGCTGCTGCTGCTCCTCCGGCAACTTGAGGAAGAGTGGAGAGAGGGTTAGCAAATGTTTGTCTGGAAACCACAAACAGTATAGGGAAAAGGTCATAGCCCACAGTTTTTCTGTCCCAGGAGTATTAGGCTGCTACTTTTTGCCCTGCACACTGTGCACTGTGCAGTATACACTGGAACAATGGTCCATCCTTTCTGAGAGCAAAGTGAAGGTATTACACTGAGAGCATTGTGAGTCTCTGGGGTCACTGCATCCCCTTGTCTCATGGCTGCTCTGGGCCTTAATTCCTTGAACTCATCTCTCACTGCATGATAAAGAGAATGCCCAACTAGAAATCTGCTCCTTCATGAAAGACCTGCACCTGTTCCTCTTGTCGTGGGGTAGGAAGAAGATTCTTTACTTCTTTCTCAGCCCTGCCTTGCAGAGTCACTTGGTCTGAAACCCTGATTGCTTCAATTGGTCTCAATAATAGCTATAATTAAATATTGAAAATCTATGCTGGAAAGGAGACATTTTGGGAATAAATGTGATGATCTACTCTGGTAGATATCTCTTGAGAAAGTGAAGTTATTCACCTGAAATTCTTACTCTACAGAGATCAAATTCAATTTAATTAACAGTTTCTCAGTTCTTCTCACATAAAATAGTTCTAGAAATGTCTGCCTTTTTATCATATGGTTTCTGAGTGATTTGGGAAAAAAATAAAATATGACTTAATGAATGCTAAAACACAAGATCTGCAAACAACTGTTTCAAGTACTTCGGCTTTTCAACTTTAACCAGGTCAGTTTTTATTTAAATTCTGTATTTTTTATGTCTACCTTAATATACAGCAACATTTGCTTTTCATGTTTATATAATGAGAATGTCACTGCCAAATAAACTGGTTAAAAATAAAATCATACTTTTTGATTTTGCAACCTTGAAATTGTTTTAGTTTCTGTTTTCTTAAATTGTTTGCATATTTAAAAGAGGGCAAAACTCACAGCTGACAACTTGCTTTCCTGCAGGAAGAAACAGAGGACAGACATTGTCATGCTAAAGTCATTTCAAAGTATCTGAAGGTTCAGGCTCAGACACTTAACTTGGAATGGGAATACTCCCAGTTAAGTACTGCAGTTGAAGTTCTTCTGTCTTTTGTACAGGACTTTTATCACATTATTCTAAATGAAATCTGGGAAAGCCAGAAGAGATCACTTAAAAAGCAAAATCCCTGCCCTCCCCCAGCAAAAAGCGGTGTATTTTGAACATCCCTCAGCACTTTTTTTTTCTCTAGAAGCCATTCTTCTTCAATAATTCAGGAAAAGCAAGAACCAGCAGATCTTACAGCATATTTGATGTACCAGCAAACAGACTGGAGATTGTTTCATTTCAATTAGCCCCTTTGTTGCAAACAAAAGACTGACAAACACACTGAGAGAGGGACAGGCATATGGCACTTTTACTTTCCACTTTGCTTATTTTTTGATGATAGTTCTCTTATCACAGCCTCTCACCGATTCCCCTGCCTCGTGCCCGCTTCCTCCTTTGCCATACTTTATCTACCATTGTTCCCCTTGTATCGTCTTACTTGGGATCAAGTGATTCTCTCCAGCACAAAACTAAGAAGACGTATTCTTTTTCAGGCTCTTCTGATCTCCCAGGCTAATTGGCTCAGGTGTAAACCAAGCCAGCAGGGCTGTGACTTTGATGTGACACTTTAGAGCAGCGCACCTGGTAACATCCCTGTTTGTGTGTCAAATACCAGCCGGCCCTGCCTGCTGCTCAAACCCAGCTAATAAAAACGCTAGTAATCACGTTGTATTACAAGGCTCAAATTCATGCTGTTACTTTATTGCAAGGTTGTCATTAATTTTGCAGGGTGAACCTGGAATCCGATCTGACCTGTTTTTAATAAGTGTGGGTCTGTGTGGAGCTGTGTAAGTGAGTGACAGAAAGGTGACTGCCAGCTGTTTCTTCTTTACATATGGTGTTACCCTTCGCTTTGATCAATAATGCTGTTTCACTTTAAAAAGAAACTCATTTTGTAAGGATGCAGAAGAGGGGCCTTCCTACCTCCCTTGTCCCTGTGGTTTACTTGTAAAGTGTAACAATTAGGGAAAGGTCAGTCAACAGTAGAGTAAAATCTTACTGTTTTGCTGGAGATTGTTCCCCTCTTCTGCTCTGTAGATCTGGGCCCATCATTTATCAGTTGTCTTATTATTGTTGGTTGCAATGATATTTGGTAGAATTACAAACCTATGTAAAGAAGTCTAGGAAAAAAATTATAATTTTTAAAAAAAGTGCAAAATAAGGTCACATCTAAAATTAATATATCAAAATTCTTCTGAATCACAGAGACTCATTTAAACTACAATCCAGTACTGGTGTAATTATTTTTGCATATAATATTTATAAAACTATGCATACACATGTGCATATGCACCTTTGTATTTAAAATACTAAGTATTTGCTTTTTTATTGTGGGGAAAATATTAAATCTTCCAAAACTGTGCAACTATAACCATAAATTCCTGCAATATTTACAAAGATGTTATCAACAATTAATTTATTGTCTGATTATCCAGCAACCACTTGAATTTGTAGTAGTAAGCTAGGAGTGCAGGATAATAATAACATCTTATTTTTAGACATAAAGAATTTTCATCAAATGACTTTTGATCATTGCTGTTAATTCTTTTGGTCATAGTGGAGAAATATTTTGGAATGCTGAGAGATAGTGACACATTGTACAGAAGCTAAAATGTACGAGAACTTGGAAAGAGGTAAGCTCCTAAGTAATTAACAAAACAGATTAATGGTCTTTCTGAAATTGAATTAAAATGAGAAATAATTTCTGGTGATACTGGGGGAAAAATCTAAAATCCCTAAATTGAAAATTAAAAGGAAAAAAGCATTGAAGGTGGAGAAAGCATGCATTAAAGGTTTCTTTTATTTCTTTATTCTTTCATCCATGGAACTTAGGTTTTGAACTTTCAGTTTTACAGTATGGCCAGGAGTCCTTAGAAGAATGCTGGATATTAACAGCTCAAATTGAGCTCCTCAGCATCACAAAGTGAGCCATTTAGTGCTCTTTTTGCACTGTTGCCTTTAATAACTCATACAAACCAGTCAGATCTTCCCAAAACAGAGGAGCTTTGTACTGCCATAAATAAATAAATCCCTGTAAGTTAAAATGCATTGTGCTTATAGACAAGAACTGTAAATTCACAATGTCTAAGATATATGTTTTTTAAATATGAAAATAATAGTGGTTCACATAAAGTTTTTTTGCTAAAATTTCTCCAAATTTTGCAAAGAGTAATTTGCTGTTAGGCCCATGTATCTAATGTTTTCTTGAATTGTCTATGCAAAAGGGCTGAAAAGCACTCTAAGGATACATATGGCAAAGCAAACTGAAAAGAAACCTCTCAGATACTACCTGTAAAACCAGAGAGAAGATTAAGTAAAATAATTTTATACAACTTTTACATCTTCAGTATACTCATGATGATGTAAGAAGTGCAAAAATAAAGCAATCCATCTGATTAAAAATAATCCAAATATATATCACTAGTTAAAAAAAGGAGGAACTTGTAACACATGCAAGGAGAAGACAAAAACAGTTAGCACAGCTTTGAAATGTATCCTTAGAGGCCTTTGTTCCCTGTCCATTTCAGGTGAGTTGATCTGTAACATTACTTCGTTTCCTGACCACTTTGTTATTAGAAATAGAATCAGGAGTTAGATGTAGCTCAAAGGAATGTGAAGAAAAATATTAATCGATAGACTGAAGTGATTGCTTTACATACCAGAAGCTTCATGTTGTTAGGGCAATAGAAGCATTTAGGGTTTTGCATTTCCTGTATTGACTTCAGTGAGAAAATTTAATAGACTCTCACAGAAACAACCATGAACTGGTGTCAGGAAAGATCAGAGGATCAAAGTCACAATCAAGGGATATTTTGAGGAGCAGAGAGCAAAACATTAACTATTACCTTAGAAAAGGAGCTAAATTTGCATACAAGAAAATATTTCCTTGCTGTTTGACTTTCACACTAGTGAAATCTTCTTCCTCTACACTTGTAAACCTACGCAGAACAAGTGATGAAGAAAGATAAAGAAATAACACAAATTCTGTCCCACTTTCCTGACTCTTGAGAAATCTGGGACCATTGAAATCATTAAGTTCAGTGATCCTGTGCTTCTTATCGTTCTAGAAGAAGTTTCCAAGAAGAGTGTGTCAAACTTTTAACATGGTCATAAATATTCATGTGTTTATTGAAAAAAATAGAACTGAGGGAGCAAATTTATTTTAGTAATAGTTATTCTACTTCCTCCAACAAATGTCCAGCCCTACCCATTCTTTAAAAGCATGCTTTACTATATTATTTGCATTAATCTGTCCTTTATTTGCTTGTTTGTTTTAATGAAAAACTCGCCTCACTGCTTTCTATGGAGTAACCATCTGAAAAAAAAGGAGCCAGCCCTGTCTTGTTTTTCTGGTTAACTGAAAACTGCAAGATGAAACTCCATTCCCTAGTACAGAGACTCCCTTTATAACCCAGAAATGTAAGTTTGTGTAAGATTTTCTCTTCTCTTTTGCTTTTCTTGCTTTCTTTGTTTTCCTTCTTTTCCTAAAGGTAAGAAACTTTATTTTGGTCTACCTTCCACCAATGACCTGGTAACACATCGTATTTTCTTCTCTGTTTGATTTTCAGCACTTCCTCTTATATATTTTCAGCACTTTCTCTTATCTATTTTACAAAATATATGCACAGCCCTTTTACCCTTAAGGCTAACACAGCAGTGGTCTATCCAGTCTCCACAAAGATTGTTTGGATTTGATTCCTTGGCTCTGATTGCCATCCAGACAGAACACTATGCAGTTAGATCAGTGACATCTATGGATGCTGAAGCAGCCACCAAAAATTTTTACTGCTGTTCTGTGATGGAAAGTCTTTCTGCAGATTTTATTTCCAATTTCTGTTACCCTCCTTTAGATGCTGGCTCAATTGCAATCCAGGGAGGAAGGGAGAGAGGGACATTCTGCCTCTTTCGTTTGAGAGCAAATTAATATATTGGGGCAGAAAGGTTTGGAGACCGCAGGACGTGATGGAAAAAGCCCATAAATCTGGGAGCATGTAGTTCCTGCAGAGAGATTGGGAGACCACAGGAAAGAGCAAGGATCAAACAAGCAGGCTTCTGAAGGGATGAAAATAATGTAGTAGGGGCCAGAGGGAATGAAGGCAGAGCTTGCTGCAGCTCACCTCTGAATTGCTTGCCTAGGAGAAAGACACAAAGAACCAGCAGACATCTGGTTGTAGAAACCATTTTTATTTCCATTCTGTCTTTCCCGCTTGCTTTCAGTTAACTCAAAGAATGCTTTTTGCAATTATTGCAAAGATTATTATTAAGAGTGTCATGAGTAGAAGCATCAGGAGCCTTTTGGTCTCTTTCTAGAGCTTCTTTTCAGAGGCCATGTAGGTGGATCCACCTCAAGATTTCAGTCCATATAATGTCCTGCCACAGGCACATATCAGACTAAGTCAGATGGCAGACAAAAATGAGTATCCTACCTTGACTCAATACTGGGAACTGTTTCTTTTAAAAGCATTGTTACATTTTTAGCTGTTTCATCTTGTGCATCTTTTGAATATTCAGAAGAATTGTGGTTAGTTTTCTCATCTCCCTCCCAAAACTCATGAAAGATCTTAAGAAATAAAATAAAAGGGAGGTGACCTTACATGGGGACAAGCAGAGTAGCTACTGTTAGTTTTCCTGCTAAACAGCTTTTCTGATTTAAGCGTAACCACAGTGTGTTCTACATGCATCAGTATGTCCTTTCAGAAAAACCAGAAAAACCTTTAAAAAAAATTGTTCTAGTCAATTTATTACCTACTCCTTTCCCATTTATATGGCCTGATGACCAATATGGCTTTGCTTGGCATTTTTTTAAGAACAGTGTGAGTTTTTTGTAACAGAAAAGTTCTTTCTCTTACTTACAGAATCATCTTCCAGAGTCTTTGAACCCTCTAATAATCGTAACAAATCTATGCAATGTTTAACCAATCCATCATGCACTATTTTCTTATTATTTTCATTTTCAGGGCATAATTCTGCTTCTGAAATGATTAATCTCATTATATTTTTATAACTTATTTATAATTAGTGCATCTAATGAAGATCATGATGTTTCCTTACAAAATAAAATGTGATTAGAATCTAGGTTTCTTTTTGGTACTTTTTTGTTACTGTCATTCTTGTATAGCCTGTGATCCATACTTACTCTCAAGCTTTAGCCCAACTAATCTGTAACTTTACCTTACCTCCAGAACTTAGAGCAGTCTAATTTTATATTCCTTGCATTTTCTGTTTTCCATAATATGTGGAAATTCACACCATCCCTTTCAAAAAGAAAATTTTTAACAGCTGCTTAAACCACATAGAAAGTTGAGCAAAGCTGTGATGCAGTGCTGATTTTGTCTGAGAACCTAGGAAATTTCCCAAACCTCTATTTTTTTTTCCTTTGGTATCTTCTGTCTTTTGGGACTTGTGATTTCTTATTTTAATTTTACATTCTTCAACTGTGTCTCAGTGACTCATCTTGTTCTTTGGATTAGTTTTCTGTGTGTCTTATTTTTACTGAGGATATTTGTTCTGTTTTGTTTCTTCTTTACATTTAAGAAGTCAGTTTGTATTTCCTGCTTCAAGAAAGTCCTTAATATCATCCATTTCCTTCTCTGCCCTAAAGCTACCTACAACAGATCATGAAACATTTGTTCCCATCTGGTCTCCAAAGTAGTTTCTTATTTTTGCTTCTATTTGTAGAAATGATTCAAAGGTTTATAGTCATATTAACACTTTCCAATCTGAGAGTATTTTTCTTTGCTTTTTCATGATCTTTCCTTCTATTTTCTAAGAATTCTCTGGTTGTATCCTTCCTCTTCACACCTTTAATTTCAATCAGAAACCTTCTGCTACTCTCTTGCTTTTGGTTAGATTTTTTTATTGTGCTAATTCCTCTAAGTAGATTTAATTTTATGAAATTGTACCTCTTTAGATATTTATTTAGCTAAGTTTCTCTTATTTTTTGTAGTGTATATTGTTTTCCACTCTGCTAGCTGGCTGTAGATGGCTCTGTATCCATTATGATATTTAAGTACAGTCACTGCTTTCAGAATTATTCAGGTTAGATTTTTTTTCTAGTTAAACTAAAATTTTTCAATAAAAGATACTTTTGTTAAAAAACAATGTTATTTCTTGTACGTCAGAGAAAGGCATTTCATGCTGTCCTTTTCTGAGCACTCAGTGTCTTCTGTCAATGTTTCACTCTTACTGGAATTTTCATTCTGTGTCTGTTTTCATTTTCAGCACATTTCTCTACTTTTTCTGAAGGTTAAATACTACTATTCTTGTACTGCAGATTATTACCTTGGAATTCACAATGCCTTTTTTTTTTCCTTCCAGTTCAGGCACAATACATCTAAAGAAACATTATGAAGTTCTTTAACCTCTGATTCTGCTACATCTTTACTTCTATACATGATAAAGTTGATCATATAGCTATAGGTTAATGCTATCTTCAGAGTATATAAAGCACCATAATTTTTGGTATTTTCTGATGACATTCACATGCATGCATTTTGTGGAGTAACTTTGATGCTGCTGAACTTTGAGCTATGATCTTCTTGAGCCACTCAAACTAAAATGAATCTTTTCTTGACCTGATACAATTAATTAGGAATGCATTAACATTAGAGTAGGTTTCTGTAATGTATATTACATTTTATTCATTAAGGTTGATTTTAATTTTCTAGTTCATTTTTCCTGATCACTTTACCTGATTAACTTGTTCCAAATATTTGAGTTCAGAGATCATTGTGAGGATAAATAACTTTGTGGTATCACGCTTCTCTCCTTTTCCAGATCATTAGAATACAAATGAGCGGTGCTGATCTTTGGGCAGGACACTGAGGCATCTTGATTTCACTCTTGTCTCGCTGTGAAACTTGTAATTTATTGCCCTTCTTCCCATCAGTGGTGTCACTTGTGGAACATTGTCTTTAGCAAGGGGACTTTTCCCAAAGACTTTGTGAAGGTTCTTACATACTGCTTTAGGCAGTTCTTTTTCCACTACTTTGTCAATACTTTCAAGCAATCTTAATGCATTTTTGTACCCTTACTTGTACCTCTCCTCATACACACGTGTTCTGTATTAAGTCCTGCCTTACTCAGCTCAGCTACCTCCTAACCCTGGTTTCATGCAATTACCTTCACAAATAGACCGTTTCAACTCTCTTTATGCAGGACTCCTCTTTTGTTTTCACCTGGCCTTCCCTGACCTGACTTCTGTGAGGTCAAGAACTGTTCTGAAATCCCATTAATCCCAGCCAAGATTACACCACATCTGGCCATCAGTATTGGGCTAGCTGCTGTCTTCAAATACTGCATGATCGGCTGTTTCTGTAAAGCACCACAGAAAATCTTGTATATTAAGAAGTTTGGAAAAGCTAAAGAACAGATGGGCTAAGACTCAAACGTTTGAAAAGGTCCATGAATGTCAAACACTTTCCCCCCTCTTCTTTATATTCCTCTCCTTGTAAAAACATTGAAATAGAGTGATTTTTGAAAACAAGTCTTGAAGTAAAATATTGTAGTAATCAAGATTTTTTGACAACTTACAAAACCCATTATGAAATCCCCAGAATTAAAATGTTTAAGAATAAACTTATAGAAAATTAACAAAAAATCTTCAGGAATGTAAATATGTAGTTTGGACACTTAGACTACTGTAACTCTGTCTTTTAGTGAGGTCATAAAGCTGCTAAAGACATGGGAGATTATTCTCCTTTCCTTTCCTATTCTTTTTTTCATGGGCCCCACACTGGAGGTAAAAAAGGAAAGTCACTCAGAAAAATTCTTAATATTTCCAGTGGAAGTTAAACCATTTGCCTTGCAATATCAGGAACAGAAATTTTATCCTAAATACATTTTTAAGGAGTGAGAGTAGAAAGGTATTATATTTCAGAATCTTTCACCAATAGGAAAAATGCATTAAATCTGCTGACAGCATCAAGGTGATATTTATGGCAACAGATTTTTTTGAGACCTTAGCATTACATCAGCTCATTTGGATCAGCTCAGTTGCTCATTAGCATCACCAGCTCCCATCCAACATTATCTGGGAGAAACACTGAAGAAGAAAGTAAAAGGGGACAAAGTGTGCAGCAACTTGCTCATTTCTATTTCCAGCTTTCAGAGGAAAGCTGAGCTACTGCATTTAATAGCACTTGAGGAATCTCCTTTCCTATGAAATTGCCTAACTGCATTTTAACTCACACAGACTTTTGAGATGTAAAACATCCTGTGGCAGTAAGCTTCAGGTTTGTAGGGGAGAGGTGAGCTCTTTTCTTAATATTATATATCCTTGGAAGATACACTTGGAAGAAATGGATGAGACATTGCTTCTGATAGAGAGACTTTTACTGTCACTGAGAAAGACAAAAATAAATTTATCTTCAAATGTTAAAAAGACAATTCATGTTTTAGAAACCTGAGAGGAGAATGTTGATACCAGACAAAAAACTATATCTTGACTCCTTTGTTTGTTCTTCTCTTTTGTTTCTTCATTGAAAAAACTGTGATAAAAACTAATTCTTTTTACACTTTTACCATTTGTTGCACTGCGGTTGGGACAATTTCTTTTTCCCAGATTCACATTTCTGCATCTGGGGAGAAAACAATGAACTCTTTTCTGCCTTGGCTTGTTTATCCTTATGAAAGTGTCATGCTCACAGAACTATTCCCTTACCAGCCTGTTTATAATTTCTTTCTCATCTAGCCTGACTCTGGTTTTAGTATGGAAGTCTTGGGATCAACGGGTGTGAAATATTTGGAGAACACTTGGTGTGTTTCTTTCCTTAAACATTACCCATAATCAGTAGAAGTAGCAGTTTGCAAAAACACCTACCCATCTTTTTTTTTTCCGATCCAGGTATATTTCACAAAGGCTTGTTTCTTAATCCACTGGGGACACCAATTTTTTTTTCCTAACTGCTCTCTGACCTTTGACTTTCCTGTCATGCATAATCCATCCTGATGAGGAATCTCCCACTGAATTACTTTTCTTTTCAGTGAAATGCAAAAGAATTTTTACTCTGCAACAGGAAGGAATGGCAGGTCTGGATTAAAAAATAACTATGGTCCATGCATAATTAAAAAAAAATAGGTCCTTAGATTAATGGGATATGATATGGAATGATGATATGATATGACATGATATGATTGATATGGTATGATATGATATGATATGATATTATGACAACAAGAAAATGCTAACTTAATAAGATTTTCTGCTTTTTTTTTAGTAGAAAGCAACAATGAAGTGTCTTTCCTCACTTCCCAGAGAAGGAGGGAGTGGTAAAAAGGGCACATTTGCCATAGAAAGTGCCCATGGCTGAGACATACTGGCAAGTAGTGCAGGTGGAACCAGTGACGTGAGAGAATGAAGGGGCCTTGACTCTGAGTGACAACAGAGGGATGGAGTTAACAACTAGTACAGGTAACTGGCTGGTAAGCACTCACCATATGCCTCACAGAATGGGAAAATTGGTCAGATGCATCAAGAAATGTGAATCCAAAGCGTGGCACATAAACCAAGACATCAGGTTAGGAACTTTTTCCTTGTCTCTCAAGCTGGACGCAGGAAAACTCCATGGTCATGTCCCAGTCTCACTGCATCTGATCTTCCAGCGAAGACTCCAGACAATCTTAGTTCTTTTCCAGAGTTCATGTAAAAAGTACCTTTGCTAACCTGCTACCAAGAAGTACATTCAGCTTACACTTGGCATGGTAGCAAAACATGAAGTGATGAGAACTCAAACACAAGACTGGCAGAAGCGAAAGAAATCCTTCATTATTCCCTGCCACCTTTTGGTTCAGCTATATGGTCTCTTTCATGACATAGTGAAAACTCTCTAATGCCATATAGGAGGTAGGAAACATAATTTGATGGTTTGCTATTACAAAGAACTATGTGAAATTACAATTACCAAGAGTACTCTGGAGAATGTTGAGGGGTCCATCTGTCTTTGTCTCATCACCACAGCTCTGTAGACCGAGTAACCTACAGCTGGCATGAAAAACTATTGGCAAAAACTACCTCTGTCTGAAGCAAAAGAAGTAATGAGTAGTATCACTGTGTGAGCTGAGGCTCCCTAAGACAGAATAAAGATAAGGGGAGTTGAGCCAAATACATTTTGAAAGACCAAGAGTGTATTGCTGGTAGGAAAAATAATTGCCTGGTCAAGTGGGTGTATTTCCAGACTTGAATAAAGAACTGAAAAAAAATACAGTCGATGACAAAAACAAGGAACTTGTGAACTCTACTCTCTTGTGAAATGCTGACCAAAGAGAAGCTGATTTCACCAGAACTTCTGAAGCAGAACTACCTCTCAGTTCCCAAGATTGAACACCAAGATGCCAATATCTTGTTACCAGAGTTGTGTGTGTCTCCAATAAGTTTTTAGAAGACTGTTTTACTTGCTGTCAGATTAGTTAACTGCTATATAGACTTACCACTCTGTCAACAGATTTGTTTTCTCTGAGTGGTAGCAGAAGTCAAGCAAACTGAGATGGATAAGGCTTCTACAACCTTCCAATCCAAATGCCCGTTGTCTTTGCCAGGCAATGGCGTCATGTTATTTCCAAATCTCCCTACTTTGTTCTCTCAGAAGACATTGACTAAAAGACCGAGCAATAAAACCCATATATTTCTCCACCTATCAAGAGGGAGATTACATTAGTTTGTACCTAAAGCCAAGCGTAAATTATGATTTCCAGCTCAAGACTCTCTGGTTGATAGGCTGAAATACTTTGCCTTGTAGTGTTGCAGGGAATTTCTTGTATTACAGTATTTTTGTCTCATAAAATTTTTAATATTATCTGACTTTCTTTTCAGTAGAGAACAAGTTTAAAATTTGAAAAGAGAATGTACTGAAGAAAACTGTGCATCAGACTGAGAAGGAAACCCAGTTTGGCTTTTCCACCAGTTATTGCCTTAGTTTTTTAGTTTGCCAGGCCTTTTCTGTGTCAGTAGGTGACACTCACTGCCATCTTGAGTGTATGAACAAGCATGGTAGCACCTGAGCCACGGTGCCAGCCTGCAAAACTGGTGGTGTTGCTTATCTTTTACCCCTTTTATCTCTGTTAAAAAAGAAACCTTGGCCATACTCCTATATTTGTTAGTTGCCTCATGTTTACTCTGACTCTTCTAGTTTCTGATTTACTAAAATAATTTTGTAATTTTATTTATGCTTTTAAATGTTTACCTTTGTGATTAAGTGCTCACCATCCTATATTTCTTGCTAGAACCAACATGCCGGTGTTTGCTTGTTGGTCTTCTACTCAACATGTATGTTTCATGAAAACTTCTGCAGGTTTTAGAAATATATTGATCACTAAATCTGGTAACCTGGTGGGTTAATTTTTCCTTTCTTTACTATAGGGGCTGTCGTAATCAACTGGGATTTTGGCAATAGCATCTGCATCATAGAAATGATTTGGACAGGTGCAACATGCCAATTAAAACATAAACAAACACAAAATGTTTAGATTCACTCCAGCAGTTTAATTTTTTTTCTCAATCCTAAAGTCAATTTGCAATTAATTTAATACTAAAGCAGAAATGACAGATGATCTAATTGTTAGTATGGTACAAGTTTAGAAAGACATTAGACTGCCAATCTGAAGAACTGTTGCACATAATTGCTCAGGTGTTCAGAACACATTTCATTCCCCCTGCTGTGCAAGGACTTCTGCTCCTGGATTTTCTTTCAATGGTTCACCCAGAAGTGGGATTAAAAAGAGAAACCTAATGATAATGAATTGAATTGTTCACATCTAAAGGGGGCTGATTGGCAGGATGCCGGAAACAAAGAGATCCCTGACGATGGTTAAAAAAACAAAAGTAATTGGATTACACAAAGAAAATAAGATAAACATTCATTAAAATTACAGTAACAGACTGTGATTAATGAGCATATACAAGTGCAAGCAGCGCATATTCTTTAGGCCCTGCAAGGCCTACATCCAGTGGTATAATTAATAATTTTTAATTGTTTAGTAAGTAATTGTTATGTTCTTCCCAGTTCAAAAGATGTGAACTTGTTTTCCCTAACCTGATTTTATCTTGACTACTATGGAGTCATCAAAGGTATTGTAATTTGTAATAAAGTTCAAGCTGCCTTCTTTTTGACTATGAAATTTGAGTTTATGTGGTTCTGCTTGGGAAAATCATCACAGAACTTGAAAGGATGCACCATGGAAGACAGTTCCATGTATCCATTCTGCCTTACATAGTAAAAAAATTTCCGTATTTGAAGGTCAGAATGTTTAAGGGTGATGAAAATGGATCCTTTGAACATTAGTAAGAAATTTTAGCTCTTATGATTACATATGTGTGTTCAGCAAAATTTGATTTTGAGTTCAAATACTCTGATGGACTGGAGATAAAATCAACCAGAAGTGTGTATTTGAGTTTTGTTGAAGGACTAAGAGGACATGTTATAATTTTTTGGAAGTCCTCGAAATGCTTTGATTGCAATGGCAGCTGTAAATCCAGGCCTAAACCATAAAATTGCATGTCAGAAGCAAGCTGACAACTTTTTCTGTGCTTGAGTTCCACGTTTCTTAACAACAATTTTCAAGAGCTCCCAACTGAGAGCGAGAGAGCAAGTTGTGTCTCCGTATCAACCACACTCAGAAACAGTGACCATTTTAAGAGTCTCAAGCTGAGCATCTTCCACCCTTAATGGCTGCTTAGCAGGGTGTCTACTGGATGCCATAGTGCTGCTTAGGTGGAGAAAAACCCTGCAGACTTTTGCAAGTATTTCTGAATTAATAGGAGGTACAGGAAGGGAAGAGGAGTGAGTTTGGGGGAAACTAACAAAAATAGTGCTCCCAAATTTGGAGTTCTGCAGGAGAAGCTCTGGGGAGGAGGATACCCATCTCATGGAGTCCTTGAGAAGCTTGCCAAAGGTATTAGGTCATGCTGGTTACTGCTGCACTCCTCATGGTCCATGGTGATCTTTCTCAGCCACTGCACTAAAAGATGGTCAAGTTTTCCAGGTGCTGGCAGCCCATAGCTGTGTTTCAGGGGCTGTGTTTTGTATACACATTAAAGCATTGGGAATTTTGCAGACCGCCTTCCCAAAATCATATCCCTTCTGATCAAAATCCATGAGGAGCATCAGTGCCAAACCATTATCAGTCAACAGCATCAAAATTATTGTTCCTTACGGTTGCCTTTCAGACAGTTTTCATCCCTATTGCCAGTGCAGACAAGGTACTGATATTTTTACCCAGCAAGTATGGCTGATCCCATAATCTACCACAACTCTTCAGTATAAAACAGTTCTTCTGATTTCCAGAGCCAAGAAGAAAATCTGACATTTTTCTTCAATAAGCATTTGCCCTAAGAGATGGTTGTCTGTAGCATCAATGGCACCTGCACAGACTTGCATTTGTTCAGTGCTGTCAGACCAAGCTATAAATTTCAGTGTTTGTGGTAGCACAAAATTACTATTAAGAAAGGTAAATTCTGTGTTGTCCTTTTAAAAAAACAAACAAAAAAAACCCCTGGCAAACTACAGAAACTCTTTTAAAACTTAGTCACTTGAAAATGCTGTCCTCTCACTTCTGCAGAGAATTTTTAACCTATTTCAAAAATCTGGCTTTTGGGTATAAATTTTGTAATGAAGAGATTGATGTCCATCTTCCTTTTCTCTTCTCTAACTCAAAATAGCAAATATAAAGCCATGATATTTCAATACCTCTTATATTATGGTCAGGAAGAATGAGAATAGCCCCATGAAACTGGGAGGAGAAACATGGATCTTGAAGGGTTTGAAAGGGAAAAGAGTATCTCTAGGGGACAGGAGCTGAAGAATCAGCTCAGGTTTTAGAATGAAAAACACATGCACCTAGGTGGTTGGTGGACTTTAGGACAATTTTTCTTAAGGTCTTGAATTTTGAAAGGTGCATGTAGATTTCTTTTATGTGTTATTTACATCTTTATATTTGTGCAAGAGAGTGTAAAGCTTGCACTCCTGTTCTGTGCACTAGAGTTGAGAACACAGGGTATATAATGTGTTAGAGACAGATTTACCTTTTTGTTTTCTTGTTTCCTTTATCATAGCAGAATCCCTTTCCAGGGGTTTTGACCTACAGTGTTCTTTTGTGCACAGGGGTTCTTGCAACTTCTCCTTATTGTCTGGATGAGAAGAGAGAGTGGAACATGGAGAAGGTGAGCATGGCTCAGTTTTCTCTTTACATGTGCAAAATTAGTGGCGTGCTAGGAAGTCTTTGATCAAGTGTTATAAACATCCACTACAGCCAGCCAGAAAGCTAGTCATGAAGAGTCACCACAGCTCTGTGGAAACACAAATATTGTTATTATTGGGAGTTTCCACTTTTTTGATCCCATTTTTGTTAGCTATAATCCAGGTGTTGACTCTAATATCTTCACTGTTTCCAGCCAGTGTTTTCCTTTCCGAACACAGAGCACTTTAATGATGTAGCCATAGTAATCCCACAGGGATACTAAGAACAAGCAGTTAACATTCTTGCTTAAGTGGTTTCCCCAATAGGGTTAATTTTAATTAATTAAGTGGATTAAAGTCTTTTTGAAAACTCTTAAAAATCTAGATAATATTTGTCCATTGTGGGTAAAAGTATTATAATCTTAACCCTACTGCTTTAGGAAAAAGTGTAAAAGAAAATAAATATAATTTTAAGTAATTTCATCCAGCCACACTCACAAAACCTTCCTCACAGAGGGATAGGATTGCTTCTAGTGTGAAATTAAAGGATGGATCCCTTAGAAGATTTTTGAGAAAATGTGGTATTTCTAGTAGAGCAGACTGAGGAAATATCCAGGTTGGAGATACAAATCAGTTTCCATTATGGATGTATAAAAGTTCTCTGTGTTTAGTAACTCTCTCTCTATGCCTTTTGTTCCTTGTCAATGTGTGGGTTGTGGTTTGAGACCTTGTCGTGATAAGTTATGCTTTAATAACTAAATGGACCAAGTAATTTTAGGATTTTTTTTCATAGAATATTAGAATCACTGAGGTTGGAAAAGGCCTCTGAGATCATCGGGTCCAACCACTAATCTAGCACTGACAAGGCCACCACTAACCATGTCCCTAAGCTCTACATCTGTACATCTCTAAAATACCCCCAAGAATGCTGACTCAAACACTGCTGCATCTTTAAGATTTTCTTCTGGAAATACATCCAACATTCCTGGATTTCTTAGTCCTTCAGGACAGTCTCCCAAGGGATTCTGTTAACCACATTCCCAAAGAGGCCACCGTGTATCCTCTGGAAGCCCAGGGTGGCTGTTCTGCTGACCCCTATTTGAGGCAATACTCTCAGGGAGCCCTTGTAGTCCCACACAGATCAATCAATCTCCCAGCCCAGGCTAAGAGCAATGGGATATAATGTCACTGAACATATGCACTAAACCCAATGCATTGTGGAGATTAACCCAGCAGCATTGGATGTAGTGTCCACAGGGATGATTTATGGAAGACTTTACCTAACTATTTTTCCAGATGCCCAGAGCTGAGTGTTTGGAAAAAACAGCTGGTTGCCATGAAAACTATATTTCTGACTGATTGATGGGCTTTTGGGGCCCTTGAAGCTGGGGACCTCATCCCTGAGATATACCCCTATCCTAAAGTGATTTTAGGATGCTCAGTGTAAAATTAGCAGACTCTGTGGAAACTGAGCACAACGAAATTTCTCCACCTCTATTGAATCTATGTGCTCCATCTTGTTTCCTTGAAGGAAATTATTCAGGAGACTTCTGAATCACCAACTAAAATGCATTTTACACTGGAAAAATCTCTGGCTTCCTCTGTGGGGTAACCCATGACTAGTGGATACTGTCTCATTAAGTCACACCACCAGAATTGGACCTACATGGTCGAAAAGGGGTGCAGCAGAGTGCTGGTATTAAATACCAAGGTGCTGATTTAATAACTGGGTTTTCAGATATCAGAAGAAATAGTAAGCTACCCTTTATGATGCTAAAACTGAGGGGAAAATGATGGCCATGAAAATGGGGGTTGAAAACTACCAAGGAAAGCTCTTTGGCTTAAACAAAACTGTTGTAGTCACATCTTGATCTTTAAGGTAACTAGGCTTTCCTGTGTTGTCCTATTAACATCAGTTGCTGAAAAGAATGTATTACAAACCAACTAAAACTTGCTTTTAATTTGAAAGAGTTTTTTTAGTTGGTTGGGTGGTTTTTTTTTGTTTGTTTGTTTTTAATAAAAGATCCATCTTATTTAAAGTTCCTATTTTAAATACTCAACTGTTAGAATAAGTCCACTTAAACTCATCTGCCAATACTGATTTATATCCAGAGAGTCTGGGCCTAAAGATGTAATCTTCCAGTGATTTTCAATTTATCCCCTTATGCATTTGCTTGAAAACTAGACCTAAATAACTGCATACTCTCAAAATAAGTGAGTTTAAAATTCTGTTATTCAGGCACCTTCTGTCTATTCTGCATGTAATTAAATGCAATAAAAATGTGAGGTACAAAGCAGAGAGAAGATAAGTTTCTTTCTGAAACTTACTATGGTAATTGAACTTTTTATTGTCTCTTTATTTGCTTTGTGCAGACACACCACCATGCCCTTCTGTAATACTGGTGAAAGAGTATAAAATGCTCTTTTAAATAGACATTTAAGGAAATCACTTTCTTTAACACACTTTTCATGTGTAAAGCAGAAATAAAAATTGCTTTTGTTAATCTTTCAGGCTTCATCTCAAAAGGATGAGCCACTCCCTCTGCTGGGGATATTTCTACAAACTGCTCTGCAAATGAAAATGATATGAAGTTTTGTAGGCAAAATGCTAGAAATCTAGAAATTCTTCTAAAGTCATATAAAACCTTAGCTGTGTTATTGCATAAAACATATTCCTCAAGTATATATGACTTTGTACTCAAACCCCAAATTAAATAAAAATAAAAGAAGAAGAAACAAAGAAACAAAGAAATTGAGATAAAAAAATGTAAAGATTTCTAAGCCAACAGATTTTAGGATTTTTTACTTTTCACATATTTACAACTTAATTTGCATTTTGCCAAAAATAACTTACTGATAATCCACCAGAGCTTCTTCTAGCTATGGGTTAGGTTTAGCCTAGACAAGAGCTGTAGGACATGAGCAGCAGTTTTTTTCTCTTCATCTATTAACACTCAAAATAACACTTGGGGGGGTAACAATTCTCAGGAAGAAAGTTCAGTTCATTCCAGTTTTTGTTCAGTTACTGGACTTTTGGATGAAGCTGCACTGGATTCCAAAGAATATCTCAAATGGGATGCCAAAAACTATTCCAACACATATTCATACATATATTGGTTTCTCAGTCAAGCTGAAAAAAGTGTGAAAATTTTGTATTTAAAAAAATAAGCATATTTAAAAAGATACAAATGCAAAGCATAAAAAGTCAGGTTATCTCTCTTTTGTATATCTTTGTTCTTGCCTACTTGCTGTGGCAATAATGTATTTCCCTATATCGAGCAGGTCTGAAAGAAGAATAAATGCTCCACAGACAAAATGTTCCTACAGAATTTCTGAAAATTGTTAGCTGGGTAGAGGAAGGACACCCAAATTTAGTGTACTGCCAAAGACAGGGGAGCAGATCTACATGGTAGCCAGGATTTCTCTCAGGCTACGTGTGTGAGAAGATCAAATTGCATATGTGTGGCTTCAGATTAGCGACAGAATTGCTGTTGTCAAGGTAAAGGAAGTTTATACATTAAAAAAAAAAAAAAGAAACAAAAGAAAAGGTGGAGAGATTTGAGATTTGTTCTGTAAAGATTAAATGGATATTGCATCTACCTCAATGTTTTCCCCGTTTCCAGAATGTTGCTTTGGTTTAGAACAGTTTGTGTTCAAACAAACTCCTAAGTTGATAGTCTTTATATTTTGAAAAGCTCAGTAGTTGATGTCTCTATGGTGTTGTAATTTTAGTGGCAAGTTGTTCAACAGGACATAATAAATCCACTAAATACTGAATTCTGACAGCCTAATGTTGAAAAGTACTAATTTCAGTGAGACTACCTGAATAGAACAGAGTCTTTGAACATGCCTGAATAGGGCAAAAATTGGGGTGGTAATTGCACTGGGAATTAAAAACATGACTGGCACTTACCTGATTTTAAATTTCTAAAGGCTTATTTTCCTTCTCACATGCATTGGTAAACTGAGGGATTTCTAATGACCACAGGTGTCAGTGGAAAAGGTGATCATAGATAATTTTTCACTCAATATTACTGACTTGATTTTTTCTCCTGTGCTCCGGGCCTCTTTCTACAATTCTTTTGTAAAATGTGCACAAATTACAAAAGATGGAAAATTTGGGGGACCAAGAAACAGGTTTGTTTCTTTAGACCTGGGAGATCCAGCACAATTCAGAATTATGTGTTTTTTCTTTTAAAAAAATGAGAAAAGTGTTTATATAGTAGTTATGAAAAAGTAAGCATACTGACACCCAACTTCTTAAAAGTTAGAAAAAATATATTGCAAATCCAGAGAGCAATAAATGAAACAAGTTCAAGGTGAAATTGTGGGACCATGTCACTGTAAAAAAGTTTAACAAAACAACTGTAAGATTTTAAGAAGATTCTTGTAGACAATTTGTAGTGCAATAAGCCAGTGTTACTTTTCTCATGCCCTCACATGAAACTGGAGGTTGACAGAAGCAGAGCATTGAAGCAAGACAGAGTGTGAACCCAGCAAAGCTTCCACATCTGAAGTCAGATAAACACTAAATCAAGCACTAAAAGCTGTATTTATGGTTTCACAGTATTTTACCTTGAGGGAAGGGAGCACCACTAAGATTTTTTTTCCACGGGAAACAGAACATGCCAGTAGCTGTATGATGGGCTAAGTCAAGGGTTTAATAAATTCAGAAAGCCTGGAAATGCTAGGTGCTGAAGGTAGGGCAATGTGTTCTGCCTGCTGAACATACAGCTGCTGCTTTAGCAAATGCAGCGGTCACTCTTGCTTCTCTCCTGTGGCTCTTCCAGGTGTTTCAGTGCACACAACATCTGGAAGATAGTGCACAGTTTTATTCAGGTCATCTATTGTTCTGCAGATTACAAATGAAGTCCTGTCAATTTAACTGTGTGCTTGCTGGAAGAGTAGCATTAGATATTACAAAATGAATTTTTAAAATGTAGTGGTCAATATTTCCTCTAGCTAAAATAAATTGTAAGATTAAATTAAAAAACCTTAATGGCATCCTTCTCCTCAGAACCTTTGCAACTCATACATGACCACAACATCTGTTAATGTCTTTCAGCTGTGCATTGTTGTGGAGTGGCCACTCTGCATAGAAGCTGAACCCTGTGCCAGCTCACAGCGGGTCACAACTTTGCTTCCATCATTTTACCCTTTGCCTGTCTTTTCACAGAGGCTTTATCAAATGTATAAGCTGAAGTATGGCTGGCTGATACTATAGTTGTTCTAGACACACAAAATGGAGAAAAAAAATAGTCTAAATTATGTGTATTTTGTTCAGAGATTGAGGGAGCATCCTGGACTTATTTAAATGCATTGTGAACTTTTCCTGGAAGGACTAATATTCTAACAGAAATGTGGTTTCTCTTTAAAAGATGTCTATATTTAATTATGCACATGTTATATAATCCAGCTATCTTATTTGATTCTCACAGATCACATTTCACAAGAGTTCTCAAATAAATATTCCTTTGCTTACATTTATATCGCATTCTGAGACTGAGTCTGAGAAAAGTTTGAGTCTGGTTGCTCAAAGTTTTCTAAATTATTTTCAGTATGAAAAAAGCTGTATGGAAACTATAGTCTAATTTACTAATAAGGGAAATGAGAATATTTAGTTGTCTTTTACCAGAGTTTTGCTGGTACATAAAGCCTCAATTGTTCCTAATTTTGTAGCAAATATAAAAGACTCATCATTTCTGACAGCCCTCAGGTTGTGTAGCATAGAAAAGACAGAACACCTTCATTTGTTCTTTGCACCTCTAAACCATTTTATCCTGAAGGATAAGTCTTCCAGAAACTGAATGAGAATCCTCTTGTCCTGTTCTGGCTCAGCTTTGCAATCTTTCATGGGGTAGAAGTGCATAGTCCTAACAGTGCCATACACCTGTCAGATTACTTTCATAATGAAATGATTGCATTTCTTTCAGACCTAAATAGTCTGTAGATATTTAACATTCACTATGGTTTAGGTTTAAATAACTGAGTATATTTGGGGATCTGTCTTGAAGTGACAGAGCAGGTCAGATATAGTGCCAGAATGATAACCTAAATGTTCCACTTTATGGTATAGAGTTGTACCTACTTTTAAAGAACTGTTGTTTCAGTGAATCAACATAGGTTGAACCTTGATGCTTTGTTTTTCAGACAATGAATTTTCATGTTATTGTTGTTAAACCAATGACATATATTATCTACACAATATATTCCTTCTTTAAGTGTCAGTATTTTTTTAAAAGTCTGCTACAAAAGCAGGTGCATAGGTTGGTTGGTTTGGTTTTTTTTTTTTTTTTTTCATTTTGAAATGTAATAAAGTCAGTTTTTGGCCTCAAGCAATACTAGGATTTAAAATAGGAACTACTTTGAAGCAACATGAAGTTGCACCCAGCCTCTAGGTTATTAAATGTGTTTTCTCTCTCTGGCTTCCTAAATGCATCTCATTGTTTAATGGAATTTTAACTGTAAGATTTAGTTGTAGACATTTCAGTTGGACTTCCTTTAGAAATATAGAATGATGCACCCACTAGTGCAAAACACAAGTGGATTGGGGGGTGTGGGAGGGGGAAACACAGAAATATTTTTTACTTTCAGATCACAAAGATGAGTAAACAAATTAACAGTATTTCAAGAGAAGCAATAATATAGCTGGTGGGTGGGTCATCTCAGAGATCTAGTCAAGGTGAACTGAGCTTCATTCTTCAAGGGCTTGCTTTCATTCACAGCTTAGTTTGTGCAACTACAACAAAAAAATAACCTGTTCTTTTAAAGCAGGTTGATAGATAAACATTCTGCTCCAGCAAGCCTGCCTTTCCAGTTGATGTAAAATATTTGTATAACTAGGACTGATTAGTGAACTTTGCCACTTTAAAAGCTGATCGTCATGATGGCAAAGCAAATCCTCTCAATCTCTAAAACATTATTATCCACAACTTGCAATGTTACTGTTCACTTTACATGAGTTTAAATCATATTGCCCAGGAGATATGTACCTAGAAGACTCTGGACTCTGTAGTTACATTAAATAAATTATTTCACAAAAGACAGTCATATACTATCGAGATATTCGCTATAAATTCACAGATGCCAAGATATCAATTGCACCTAAGTGTCACAGGCACAGCTATAACATCATCTTGCTAAAAAAGTGAAAGAGGAATATTTCTATTTTACTCCAATAAGGGATAAAGACAGCCCATATGGGTCAGCTGAAGGCATTCTGAGGGGACAAGAAGGAGGAAGATTCATAGCCATTCTTTGCTTTATATTCATTCCACAGACAGGATGTTTCTATTTCCACAACTGTCAGTTTATCCTCTCTTCTTTTTTTAAAACTATTTTTGTGTGCAATTTAAAAAAGCTTTTGAAAAGCTTTTTTAATTATTTCAATCTTTTATTTTTAAGAAACGGATGAAATGTTTCAGCTTTTTTGTTCATGTAGGCTTGTTCCAGAATGCTAATATCTTATCCCTGTTACACTCCAACCCCAAGCAAAATCATGTTAGAGCAAGTAATGCTTTCTGAATGAAAGTTTTATTTTTACATACGGCCAAAATGAGTTATATTACACCTGCATGAATGATGTTTCCCTTATTTTATGAAACTGGAAGACAGCCAAGTTGTACAGCATTTCTGTAGGTGAAGAGGCTTTTTTTCACACGCCTCTTCCCAGCATCGCCTACTTCAATGATTTGGGTGTTCCCCTCAGGTAGGTCAAAACTTAAACATGTTAGTACTGAGATTGGCCACACCCAGAGATAATAGAATTTTTATATTTTTTTTGGCAATGGTTATGTTAGCCAAATATGACATAGTGATCTATGAGAGTTATTTTTTTAACTTTGAACAACTCTTTTTTATTGGATGTCAAGGGTAGCTGATGCTATTATACAGAGATTTCCAGAACCATTGCATGAGATAAAATTAGGTAGTAAACAAAAATATTTGCACTAAGGAAATGGAAAGTTGAATGACCCCCAATAGCCCAGCTAGCTCATTATCTTGTCTTTAGTCCTGGATAGTAAGAGCATTGAAAAAGAAAGCACAAGAAATTCTGCAGAGGGCTGTGATTTTATTATCACCTTGTGCTGAAGTCCACAGGCAGAGTGGGATGTGGGAATGCAGCTTGCAATGACCATACTCTACCTCCTAAAACAATGGAGTTCAGCTCCTGCTGGCCTCAACCCAACACCTTTTGCAGCAGCTTGCATACACACCCCCACACACACACCCCCACACCCCCACCCACACCCTTGCCCTAAATCCAGCTCCACAGTGGGAGGGAATGTCTATCTGGGATGTAAACCAATTCAATCCAAGTAAATTTTCTGTCTATTTTTCTGCTTTAAACAGCTTTTGTTTGGTTAATTGGTGCTGTAGGCAGATAACCAATTTTCTCCTGTGGAGGGATTAGTGGAATTCCATTGTTGAGATGTTCTAATTGTTAATTTGCATGCTTGAGAAAGATTATAATTTTGATTGTGAAACCTACCAGGGTTGATTTTTTTCCCCTGAACAAAGTAGAGGAAATAGTTTTTTGCACTTAATTAATATCTACACAGTGTCAAGCATTGGACAACATCAAACACAATTATGAAACATATTTAAAGAACAAATATCCCTAATTCTCCTCTTTGGGAACAGTTCATGGCCAGCTCCATCTCCAGAGGAAGTTAGATAAACCCTAAGGCTGAAAAGTCCTCTAAAAGCTGTTAAGCTCACAAAGGACTGCAGAAACCACTCCTGACACTGTTCTCAGTTCATACACTGTAAGAGTTTCCCATCTTTATCTTTGCACTTGTCTTCCCAGTGAAAAATAAAATAAGGTAGAGTTATTACCTTGAGCTGGATATTTGGAGGTAAACTCCTACAGAAGGTGAGGTACTTTGAAATTTTCACATAAATGAACAAGTTGCGATAAACCTGTTGGGAAAGATGGGAACTTCATTCTTCATATATATCTGGCAGCTCATTAGAAAATTCCAATCTGATCAGGTCTGGGAATTTTACCCCATTTAGCTAACTTGGGCTAAAACTTCTTCTGTCATCAGTCACTGTTTCTGGAAAATGCAAAAGAAATTTCACTTTCTTCTTTAGGGAAACATTGACACCTTTATATTGCTGTTGCTTTGCAAAGAGGTGTGGCATCGATGTTATCCTCAGATGGTACCAGTCACTGCTAAACTTAGTCCTGTCTTTACTCCTCTTCTTGTGCCCTGTTAATATATGAATACTGACAGAAGAAGATCTGGTACTTTGAATTTCTGATGCAAAAAATCTTTGTCTCCTGTGGTTTTTTTGAGCCTTTTGCAGCCGTGATGAATGATTGCAAAATCACTGCAAAATGTCCTAACATAGAAAAATTTCTTACTAGAGTAATGGAACTCATTACCTGAGACAATGGAAATTTAATATTATCTCCTTAATCTTATGGATCAGAAGTTACCTTATGGATAACTAAAACTTTTTGCTTGTTACAGTCAAGTTCTGCAGATGGATGGGCAGTACCAGGACAAGACAGATTAAAATGGTGGAGAGAAGATGAATAAAGTGTATGAATAAACAGCGACTTTGCTCAGAAGTCAGAAAATTAGAAATGCCTGAGTGGTGGGAGAAGGCAATAGTTGCTTTCCTCTGAGCCTCAGAAATGAGAAATTAAAAACCAAAAAGTCATCTAGGAGGCTTGTGGTGTTGGGTTTTTTCTCTTGCTCTGTTCTTTGGAGGTCTAAAATAAAGAAACAAGAGATTCTTCAGAGTTGTCTTGCTGATCAAAGGAAGGATGTGAAGAATCAAAATATGCATCCGTTTAAGTGACGAGATCCTAGAATTCCCATATTAAGTTATGTTTGGATAATTATATACTGGTGAGCACTACACAAATGTTTTGGGGTTTTTTTAAGCTGACTGAGAGAAAGGGAAAAAACGAGACAATTAAAGAAAACCAAATTAATTAAAAAGTTTTATGCAAATATTGACAGATAAATACTTTGTTTACTGGTTTTGGTACATTTTATAACACAAGAGGAATGTCTGTGAGCATTATACATTAGACTGAAGATTGCATTAAGACCTTACATGGTCTTACATGGGCAGGGATACCTTCTTTTAGACCAGTTTACTCAAAGCCCCATCTAACCCTGAATACTTCCAGGGATGGGACATCCACAGCTTTTCTGGACAACCTGTTCTAGTTCCTCACCACCCTCACATTATAGAATTTCTTCCTAATATCTAAACCAAAACTGACCTCTTTCAGTTTAAAGCCATTCCCTCTTGTCCTATTTACAGGCCCTTGTAAAAAGTCCCTCTCCAGCTCTCCTGTAGCCCCTTTAGGTACTGGAGGGTGCTATAAGTTCTCCCTGGAGCCTTCTCTTCTCCAGGCTGAACAGCTCCAGCCCCCTCAGTCTGTCTTCTCAGGAGAGGCGCACCAGTTCTCTGATCATCTTCATGGCCTCTCTGTGCCTCCAACAGGTCACTGTCCTCCTTGTGCTGTGGATTCCAGAGCCTTATGCAGGTGGGAATCAGTCACAGTGGTACAGCTTGTGGCATTTCAGCAGCTCAAGGTTTTATGTTGATACCGAGGCGATTCACAGGTCACCTTTTGTGAGATCACTTCCATAAAACAGGAATTTTTCCTAAAGATGGGACAAATGTAGACCTCAATATACACTCTTGTCTCATTAGCTGGAAGGACTATAATAATAGGCCACTTGGATAAACCAGATCTGAAATGATAGTGAATAGCACATGGTAAATAAAACTCCAAAACCTCCACCCAAGCATTATTATTAGATTGTTTGTCCATAACAGCCCCAGAATAACTTTGCTCATAAGTTTTATTTTAAGTTTTCTCTACTTAGAGAGGTAATCATTGACTGATCCTCAGTGCCTATGGAACCACCACTGTGAGACTGTGAATAAGTTTAGGATACAGGCAGAGGAGATATCTACAGACTAGGCCAGGTGGTTATCTTATTTTTCAATTTCAATAGCTGTTAGATAGCTGAGATTCTAATGGGTAACATCCTTCATAGCCTTTTGAGAAGAAAAAAATATTGAATAAGGATGATATAAGCTACTCCATGACTTTTTTCAAATAAATTCCAAACTGGCTTGAAATATTTAAAGTTTTGACTCTGTGTTTCAGTTCCACATTTTGTACCTCAGTCAGTGTAGTCTCAGTAGCCTCCACATCTGGAAGCAAGAGTTAGGCAGTAAATTAAAAATAAAATATTTGAATAGTGCTTTTGGAATATGAACATTTTCATCAGAGGATACTGTCTTGCAGTTTACAGGTCTGCATTACTTGATATAGGAAACACTGGAGAAAACTTCATGCTTCTGGATGGTGATGTCATTCTTGGAAGCCTGTGAATCTTCTGTGTTGTGGCTCTTATCTCAGTTCCAGAAGAACAAATACTAAAGACTGAGGTTACAAATTTTCAAGATATTTTAGGTAAGAAAATGTAAAACCATAGTCTTTGGGTATTATATATGTGAGAAAGCTGTCATTCTGAAATTCAGCTTTGACTGCTCACTCACCATGATTTTAATTGACTTTCTGTAGATCAGAAATAGCACTGTGCTGCAGACATCAAATTAGAGTGGTCCCAGCCTGCACTACATGCAGTTTACTGGGTCAAACCAAAAAACTTCATTAGTAGTATAACATGTCAAAATTAGTCACTTAAGAGTGTAAACAGCTCCAGAAACAGGAATGAGCAGGCCTCTAGCCATCTGCTTTGTGTGTTATTCCTGCTTTTTCACTGTAGGCACTGATTTTTGTTCACTCAGCCAGATGATCGTCGCCTCGGATTCAGCTGAGTGTCCCGAAGTAGCGGAGAGCTGGAGATGTCAACAGATTGCGATGCCTTCCGGTAGGGGCACAATGCTCTGGGCTCAGCAGGGAGGACCAACATCAACAGCTGGTACATCCCAGGACCTCTTTTCCATCTTCTCCTCTCATTTTTTTCCTACAGATGTGAGAAGCAAACGATCTTGTCATTATTAGCAAAGGCACCCTGGAGTAACCCTACACTCTTTTTTAACTCAAGCCAGTGACAAACCTTCCTTCCCCATCCTTCCTCCTCCTCTCTTCCCTTCTTCTCATCTCTCTTCTCAGTCTGTTCTCTATTATACTGACATTCTTAATTTGTACATTATTTTCATGAGAGTTTTTAATTTCTATCTAGTATACTTTTTGTTTGCTGACTGTTCTGCAGCAGCTGGTTTTTATGTACCTGATGATTCAATTTATGAAACCAGATTTATTTGGTCAAACTCTATTGAGATATTTGTAAAGCCCTATGAAATAACAGAGATATCTCGAGTATAAGTAATTACTTTCTTTTATTTTTTTTTGGCACCAAAAATATGGGAAGTGTACACTAGCCATGCAACCAGAAAAAAAATCCTAAAGTGCATGATCAAAAGAAAACATTAGCAAGCCTCTGAACAGCAGTAGCAGCGTCAATTGCTAGTTCATATAAAAGAGTCAGTAGGGATTAGGCAATTGCTGTGCAAAGAATAAACCAATGATTTCTTGAAAATTAGTGTTCAGCTGATAGCCATTTAATTAAACTGTTTGCTTTAGCGTTTGTGATTTTTAATGGATTTTCAGAAGAGGTTAAAGGGAGGAGTTGAAGGATAAGATTTAATACAGATATAGAAAGCTTTAATTTCTTTGCTAAATGCATAGCATGTTGATATGTCATCGTTCCCATCAATAGAGTGAAGAACAAAATATATTAATATAGCAATAGCTTGTGGAAAAATTATCCTAACTTTACATGAAAAGCATTTGTTTCACAGAATGTTCTGAGCTGAAATGGACCCACAAGAATCACTGAGGCCAGCTCCTAAGTGAGTGGCCTGTCCAGGGGCCAAACACATGACCTTGGTGTTGTTAGCACCATGCTGTGAGCAACTGGGCTAATCTCAGGTGGTTGATAGTGTCTCTACTATACAGCCAAACTTCAGAAAGTTTAGGGGCCAAAGTGAGAGGAAATTACTTATATCAGACATGCAAACCCCACTTTTGGAGTTAATGAGCTGTTCCAGTCATCTGCGTGGAAAAACAACCAGGGCTTTGAGAAGTGCCCTACCGAAAGAAATTGCTGGTGAAAAAAAAAAAAGGGAAATATTACATGGTGTACATTTTCACATCAGATGAAGTCAAATATTTCCACATATCTACTAATCTGCTAAGTAATGGGAGTCAAGGGGAAATATATCTTAAGATAGAGCAATGGGTGACTCTTTTGGTGAATTTTTGCTACCTTTCAATCATTTGGCAAGTGCTGAAGAAAGAATATTAAGCTAACAGTACTCCGATATATTATTACTGCTCTTTTATTCTGGTTGGATTTCTGAACTTAAATACTGCACCAGTTACTCAGATAAAAATTAAGTGTATTAAAAAGAGGAAATGCATGCCTTAAGAAATGTACTTCAGGAAATCTTTATTCTTTGTTATAAAATCCAGCTAATGATGGAGTCATGTTATAAAATCCATAATGATGTAGTTTCTCTGTCATTAGCACAGAACCTGATTATGTGGCAAGCTTTGGGTGAGACTCTGTTTGCCCTTGCCCTTTAACAATTGTATGGAAGGAAAAGACGCAGTGAAGTCCTTCCACTCCCTGAGAGTCCTGATCCTGGGGTCAGGTTGAGAGGACATCTAACCTAAATCAATTAGGTTAATCATAAATGCCACAAACATTTTAATTAAACCACCACAATGATATGATGAGAGTTTTGTATAAAATAGTTTGTCCTCCTCTCACAGCCTCAATACTCCTGCTAAAGCTTAGCTCACTGTGCACACAGGAATGAAAGATTCATGAGCTGGAAAGACAGCAAGGGGAGAGAAACATGACTCTGTCATAGGGATGGGCAATACACTTGGTAAGGCACCAGGGCATCTGAATGACTGATGTCAGTCTATACCTACATCTTCACAGGTTCATATTACCCCTTGCCTCTTGCTGGCTGAGCTTCCACTTTGAAGCTACCTTTGGACTTATCCAAACTCATCCTTGCAATGGATGTACTACAGCAAGGATGTTCTAAAAAAGGAAGTTGCACAATACTATTATTTATCCCTGCTATACATTTATTGGCCTGTCCTAATAGTTGATTTAATAGTATCATTACACATTGTTGTATCATGATATGTTTTTGGTATTCATGAGAAATTCAGATGGCATTGATCATTCTTATAGTGTTATTTAGTGATTAGACATCTCAAGATATACATATTGGAGAAGAGCCTTTAATTCCTAACATTTCTGTTCCTAATTCTACAATGAACTTGCCTGGGTAGGATTAACACCAAGGAAGTTTTAACAGCTCTTGATAATTATGTAGTCTTGGGAAAAAGATCAGTTGGCAGACTTGGTCTGAAAATGTTTGACTATCACAGCAGCAAATATTTAAATTACATCCGTATTGCTCTTAGAATGAAATAGACTGGAAACTATTTAAGCTGAAAAAATCAGCCTAAGCATTAATTTAAACCAAAGCTTTTGTATATAGAGGCATTTCAGATGCTGTGATCGAAGGATCAAGTTATCCCTGTATAAAAATGTCAACGAGTCTTGTCAAGTATAACCACAACAGGTCCTGCACACTTGCTGTCCAGATATCATCATCAAAGTTGTGTCTATCTCTCACTTTGCTCCAGGGAACGCAGTAAGGAGTGAGGTGTGCTTTGACTCAGATAACAAGCAAACAATGATAATAGAAAACACACATAAGTTCAGCTGTGAATTTAATATAGTCACATTTGAAAAAAACTGGTGAGTACAATTTGTTGAGGGTGAGAAAACCAAAATCCCTGAGGTAATCACATGAAAACACAAAACTCTATGGGTCCTCAATAGTATGGCATGATGTTCTTTCATATAAGCACAAATTAAATAGAGTCTCTTATTATTGTTATTCATTTATATTGATTACTTTTTTCTATTCAGAAATTCATATTAAGAAAACAAGGTAGTACTTTGAAGTGGTCATGGGGTGGTGTGGAAAGTAATATGATAGATCTTTCAGTTCAGACTTATTAAAAACACAATAAAGTGTAGTTCTTTGGAAGAAAGATGCTTTGCAGAAGAAAATTTTCCTTTTATTTATATAATATGATATATCATTAGTGCTAGTTATCAGATATTGTTAATGCAAAATATTACCCTATTTTATACATTTAAATGAATATTCTTTATATTCTGTCTACTTTCTTTTTCTTTCACCCAATACCATGTGCCCTTTTCTTTGTATTTCCTACCTAGACAGCAAGAATGATACAGACCTCCTCACAACAAATATGCAGCAGCACTAGGCACAAGGAGATTTGTGCACTGAAAAAAAAATAATGCACCAAATATAGGAGACTGGATCAGAATGAATTGCTGAAATCAAGTAGAAGCATGTTTTTGTCCAAAACAAACATCTCATATGACAGCTCTATTATATAAAAAAGCAAAAAGTGGGAGTTTCATGTAGTGTGATGTAAATCATAGTTCTGTGTAAGGAAGACTTTAGAGCGGTAAATTATGATCTTGTTTAAACTGTGATTTAATGATCTGTAGTATTTCAGAGGCTTAGATTAAAGCTTTCTTCCTGCTTGAAAATGTTAAGTTTTGTTTATTTTTTCTTTGAATAGCTCTTATCTTCATTTTAATGTGCCACTGTGACAGTGCATGCAGCTAGGAATTAAGCTTAGCTCTTTGAAGAGAGGAGCCACATCCTTCAAATTTATGTGGATTATCTAAAAAACCACAGAAATGTGCAGCAACCAATGCACTTAGTGAAAGGTGAAGTAGCCCATAGCAACTGATCCATGTTATCCAGGAAGTACAAAGCTGTTGATTTTGGCTCTCACTGGAAGCATTGAATTTATTTGAATAGAACACTATTCCTGAGAGGGAAGCCTGGTATTGTAAGCCCAAGCAGTCTTTTGCTATGTCATCTACTTCTGTTATAAATTAACTACTGTGACTTGCTTCAAACAAGAATGCTGTAAAATGTCCTATGTAGGAGCTAGGTAAGGAGTGCTGTGTGGACAGGCTGCCCCACTCCTCCTCCCTTACCTTGGTCAGAGGGAGAGGTTTGGATTGCCTGCAGGCACTTACTGACCCATCACATCACTACTTCCAACGTGTCTCTGCACAGCACCTTCTCAAGTTGCCATTCTCTTTTCCCCTCAGGGAATAGTCCTTGCTTTCACTCAGGGTCAAAAGTGCCTCCTGGGACCTTTGTCAATATTAATGTCATGTATTAATATGGCAATTGCACTCAAAGGTCAGTGGAGAAATCAGAAACCCAGCCAACTTTTCTGCTTTGCTGTATTTATAAGGTAGAATATCTTCATGGATGTCCATTCATCCCACAGCTTCTACAAAATGAAAAGCCTCTTGCAAACACAGTTTAAAAAATAGATTAGAAAAATGCCTCTTTTTTTTTTTTTCATTTAACGAATGAAAGCAAGAAGGTTGTTAGTGATCACTTTAATTTTGTTCCTTTGTATGTTTTATAGAACATAGCTTATAATTCAGTTAAAAAGCCTCAGTAATGTGCAAGTGATGGCTTTCTTTTCTTCATTTTACATTGATATAATTGACCATAGTGAAACCAATTGTAATCATATCTCAGGTAAGTAATCCAAGGGAAGTTTAATTCCCTTACAAAAATACAATATATTCAAAATCTTTAGGGTTTTGGGTTTTTTTCATGTCAAAATTTATAATCCTTTGCTGTTCTTGGGCCATGGTTTCCTTTTGATGAAGAGTAGACCATCTCTTGCTGCTCAAGTTCCCTTTACTTTTAGTCAAGTTTCCCTTTACTCTCAGTCAGAAAACATAGCTTTAGGAGGGCAGTCTTCAGTAATAGAGAGAATGGGAATGATAAGGGCTAATTAGATTCAGTCCTCTCCTTTCTCTTTCAGAATGGTACAAGCAAATGTCAGAAAGAGATACACAGAAGAGTGCTCAGCCCAGCAGGGCTTTCCTGCAAACCTTGCTTGCTTTCCCCACTCAGCTTTGCATTTCATTTTAGTTTCAATAGGAAAGGATGGTTGTCCTCATATTTTGGTCTTTGCTGATATGTAAAGATTTATAGTGCTACCTTCAGGCTAATGCAGGGACCATTTTGACAGCACATGAAAATGCTACTTCTGCCCATCTGGCTTTTTCACCTCTATCTGTCTTCAGGTTCTTTCAAGCTGAAGAATTTTGCTGGAATTTCTTCAAAAAGGAAGAAAACTTTAAAAATTACATGTATTCCAGTAAATTAGTATGAAAACAGAATTTTTTTCTTACTTTAGAACAGACTTTTCCAAGGGAAGAGGTTCTCAGAGTAAATAACATATTGTTTGTAGAATTTTGGTGATATTAAGAAGCATTTGTGCCTGAGAAGCAATACAATTTACAGTGGTACTTACAGAGTACTAAACAGCTTCTCTGCTCCTTTGCTTTTTAATCAGAATATTATCCTGTTATTCTTTTCTCATTGTAAATCTTCACCACACCCTTGTACCTTTCCTATCCTGCCTCTTCTTTTCTTGTTTTAAACCACCTTTCACAATTTGCAAAAACAAGCCTTTGTTTACACATTTGAAAGACATTAAACTTATAGAAATTTCATTATCCACTGTTTAGCATTCAAGAAGCTAGGCTTTTAAATTTGTATGAGCAGCATATGGGTGGACCTTCTTCCCAAGCCTTGCTTTTGTTTTTTTTTATTCTTTTTTTTAATTCACTCTGTACACAACCGGTACTTAGAATTACTGCTTTGATCCTGAAAACTTTATGAACTCACTAAAAAATTAAATAACCACTTCTGTAAAACAACTGTAAATACTTCTAGTTGTTAAAAAAAAAATCTTCATACTTCCTTTTTATGAGGAAGGAATGTCACTGTGAAAATATTCGTAATCAATAAACATAACCTTCCAGTGTGTTATTATAGACCTTCATTTGTCTTCAGGTTTTACTTGCAAATATTATTGGCTGCATAACACGAAGGTCATTTAATGGAAAGTATATGTATCAGGTATGACAAAGGTAACATGCAACCAGAAAGTTCCTATGGAGGAAAAATAAATAATTCTGAACTGCATTGGCTTTTACAAATGTCAGTTTTATGAAGGTAGTGACTGGAAAGGAAGTGTTATTACTAGTTTTTGCTCTGTTAGTGTTAATGTTGTCAAACCTGATGTTTGGTATTTCAAATACAAAATTAAAATTTTTCTGTGCTTTCAGATTCTTAGCAGGAACACAAACATTCCAAGTGGAGGCGTTAGTTCTCAGATTTATCCATTCATCTCACTTTCATCCAACATCAAGGATGATGTTTTCTGGGGAGAGGAGTTTAGTTTTGTTTTCATGTTAGTTCCATGGTACTTTGTTTTCAACATGTCAGCATTTAGAAACTCATCTGTTTTGCTGGAAATCTGGGCACAGTATCTCATCTGAATGCAGCCAGTTTAATATCAGGGGCGGAAGAACTCTATTCAGGCCAGATGCTTGCAACATCTCTAAAGGTTCTTTGATGAACTGAGGTGAAACCATTCTCTATAACAGGGTCAGCACACACAAGCTTTCATTATTTTCTTCATTTACATCAATTAGAATTATGGAGAGCCTGGGGCTACTCCTGACTTCTAAAAACATGATCTACTCCTAGGTGATGTTTAAATAGAGCACCAGAAAGACCACATCATATTTCATTAACAAATAAAACTTTTATTCCTTTCATCAACGACAGCAAGATTTATATTAGGTGCAATGCTAAAGCAAGTCATTAACATATATCACTCAAGGTGGTCAAACTCTGAAGAGCTAGAGCTTGGTGTATATCACAACAGTCAATCCAAAGATAGTGAATTTCATTTTTGCACAGACTGCATTCAAGAAAGAATGAACATCAACTCCAACTGATTTTGTGAATTCCAGTTTTCTTTTTATGACTGCTTTCTTCAGGGGTGTGCAAACCACTGCTTTTTATTATGACTCAACCTGAGAATGCCTTTACCAGACTGAAAAAAAAAAAAAAAAAAGAAATTGAGTTCAGATTCTCTACCTTGAAAGCTAGATGAAAGGAGTAAGTCTACCAGACATGGAGGTGACATAGTATATCACATGTCAGAATTAGAGAGGTATTCCGGGAGTGAACCAAAAGAAACATGGTATTGATAATATTGTAATTTTTTACAGTCCAGTGTGTAACTGCAGACATCTCTCCTGTGGATGTTGTGTTCAAGGTGAAATCAATGCCACATTTTTTTTTCAATGTAAGTTATTGCAAATCACTAAAGACTTGTTCAGCAAAGCAAAATTTGATTCACCAAGGCTTTATCAACATGTACAAGCTAATTTCTTGCAGCAAGATTATTGTTGCAAATATAGTGAATATTTGTGCAAATTTAAAAAAATGTTTTGAATGGTAGAGTAATAAGGTTTGTTAAACAACGTTGGGTCCATGCTGTGGCTGTAAATTCAACTATACAGTGCAGAACCTAAATATCTCCTCTGTTGCGTGGAAGGGCCTCTACTTCAAATATTGTTTTCCTCTTTCCTTTCCATATCTGTGTAACACCCTCTAGCCTCTAAGGCTAGCAACTTTATTCAGTTCGTGGATAGAGACTGTTAGTAGAAACAGAGCTGAGAAATATATATTTTCCATTATTTTACCTGAAGTAACTAGTAAAGACAATGACTGATGTTATTATTACAGATGCCAGGTAGAAAGGAAGAGTCTTACTCTGGCATCAGGAAAAGAGTACAAGCACAGCCACCTCATGGCCAAGCAGGCCACCAAAACATAAAGCTGTGATTGACCAAAACCATCTGGAGTTTGTCATCTGAGGTCTTCAGTGATCCTGCAGATTTAGAAGAGGGGACTGAGGTCTCACAGAAGTCACGCCATGTTTTATCTTTTTTTTTCCTCTTCTTTCTCCTTTTCAACACATGTTGAAACTTTTCGTAGAATGACTAGAAAAGGAGTTTTTTGATTACCTGTCCTGAACTTCAAAGATCTGGTCTTCTTGGATCTATAACAATCACATTTGAATATGCTTTTTGCACATTAATTCTAAGCAAGAGGTGCTCTGCTTTCCAGTGTGCTAATAGCAGAACACTAGTATTCTAAAGCAAAGTCTACTCCACAACTCATGGGACAAGTTAATGTTCTAGGCTCACTCTCAAATTTTGGATTGTATCACATGTAGGAATTACATGTCTAGACAAGGATGTAGGAGCCAACTTCAGGTCTAGAGAACAAAATAAAAAGAAAGAAAAAGAGATTTGGTTTTGTAATGGTAGAGACAACACAGTTGTCCTCAGTATGGTAGGAAATCTTATTTAACGAGATGAGAGAGAAAAGTTAGCTCAGGAACAACAAGGAGAATTGGAAAGGTACAGGGTGAAGGGTGATGATCTGTTTGCTATGGTTTTAATAATTGTTCATGATCATGGTAGATGGATCCTTACCAGAGAAGTCAGAAGCTATTAGAAGCCATCTCTCCTGACTGTTACTGTAGATGGTTTTCCAACTAGATTTGCACAAGATTTTGTCTGTCTTGGTGCTGCTTACTGTTTCCATATTGCCCAGTTCAGCTCTATGGGACAGCCTGAGGACTTGGGGGTCTTAGGCTCTACTGTTTCACAGATCTATGGGGACAGAAGAGTACTTGGGCTCAGAAGTGTTTAACAGGAACTTACTCAAATATTACCCATTAGATTTCTTATGATAAGCATGCTTGAGGCCATGCTGAGTGCACAGCTCAGGACTCCAGCAAACTGAGTCATGTCTGAACAGTGTTCACCAGCAGAAAAATGCATGCTGCTCTGCCTGTGCTGTACTAAGCATCTTGGGGATTACTCTAAAACTTAGTTCCAGGAGCTGTAATTAGCAAGTTCTAAGAAAGGAGAAACTATAACCTGCCTGGAAGTTCTGTGGCTGGTAAATCCCAGGTGTTATGCTGTTCCAAATTTCCCTTTGAGGTGAAATGTATGTGCAAAATACATGTTTTAGTTGGTGGTTAATGCTGCATGTCAGAGATGGGTAGGTTTTTCATTTCACCTGTTGCTTTATAAAGGTTGCCCTAAGAATGCAAATAATTTTCCCATGTGATGAGTTGCTATATGAACAATAAATAGCTTAAACAAATAGCAGTTATGTCCTGAGGCAGTAATGATTATCACAGAGTACAGTTTTCTCAGTTCATTTACAAAAGTTCCAAAACCTTGACAGTAATTCCCACAAAAGAGTGTATTTTCCCTGATTTTCTGTTACATCTCAACACTTTTTCACAACTTTAATAAAATAATGGTTAAATTTGCAAATAAATCCAGATACATAGTACCTGGACTGTACTAGAGAAAACAACACTTGAACATCTAATCCCTGGCTGGTAATGAGCACCAGAGCACTTCTTGCAAGCTAGGCATAGATAACAAAGGCACAGAGTTCATTATGCATATTAGATATTACAGTTGTGACTGTACAAAATCTGGAGGGATGGGAGAGGGAACTGAATTTTCTGCCATGTGATCCAGCAGTATATGAAATTATGACAGGATCTTTGCTCCATCAGACACTCTGTGTTCAGCTCTTTTTCATGGAGCTGGAAAGGATTTATTTTCACACAGAACTTTGCCCTCAATTGATATTATAATGATTCTTGTAATTTTAGTCTTTCTCTCTATCTGATCTGATATGTTAGATGTTGACAGTAAGTTTTAACATATGTTTCTTCTGTAGATTTTGACAGAGTGCTGTTATTTCCTGTATAATAACAGTTTCAATTTCCTGTTCACCATTTTAGTTTTTCATACAGTGATCACAGAATAAAATCTTTAGGGAAGGCTGAATATAGTTTAATCTATAAAGATGGCTGATTAATGAAATTATTAAACTCATTCTTTGTAGCTAACAGATAAATTTGAAATGGATGCACATTCCTCTTCCTTTTACAGAGCTGGTTTCATGACTTTAAAAAACGAGTCACTCTGTTTAAGAAGGTTCTGAGTTTCTAAAAAGTCACAAACATGAACTTAATAGGAGACTAAAATTAAACAGCACTACAAAAATCCAACAGATCTTTTCCCTTTTTCTGACTTCAGAAATGCTAGGAATTAGTTTATTATGATTGAATTAGTCTGTAAAGTTTTAGAATGTTGTTCATATATTTACCTTTAAAAGGACTCTTCTGTTAACAGTTTAGACTATAGAAAAAGAATAGTTCAGATTACCATCTTTTATGACCTGGAATAGATCTACTGCTTAGCCTTGAAGCAGTTTAGACATGCTGAACTATATCTAAACTAAGAAATAATGCTGTGCACCAGGAGCAGGTCTCTCAGATGCAGGATGGAGGAGTCCTAAAGACTAAGTCTAATGTGGTCCTGTGAACTGAACACACATCAGCAGGTATAGCACAGTTCAAAAGATTCCTTTTTGAAGTCTTCCTTCTTGTTGAGTTTCATACGAAAATAATAAATACCATTTGTCCTTTTGGGCACTCTTCAGTGTGAACCAAAGCACCATAAAATATGTCATTAGAAGGAATGAATTCAAAAACCAGACCTGATGCAAACTACACAGGCAGTGTAAATGCATCTTGTACAATTCTGGACAACGTCTCTGTCATGATTCTGGAAAATAATTCTGTGTAACTTTGAGGTTAGGATGCCTGTTAGATCAGCCTAGAGTTCCCTCTTTTGAATTCCCTACTAGGTTACATCCATACTAGCTTACATCTCAGCAGAAAGTTTAACACAGGTTTTTGGAGAGCCATCAGTAGAGTCACTTGCGCATCTTCTGCCTTGCAAAAATAATGAGGTAACTCATGGCAACTTCAAGGCAAACCTTGAAGTCTTAATGAAGACCTGTTTTCCCCAGCTGTGGGATGTGAGATGTGATGATTCCAGTGTCCTCCAAAACGCACAGGCAGAAACACAGTTTTAGAGATATGGCAATGAATGCTAATCACATGTAATTAAGAAAAAAAAAATTACATGGAATGAAACATAACACAACTTCTGTAGAAATGAAGGGCAAAATTTCCATGTGGTACATTTAGAAGACTTCTGTTTCCAATACAAAATACCTAAGAAGATGATGACATAAAATATATGTAATCCCTTGAGTTTAGACAGGTCAGTCACATTCTTCAAGTTAATCATGTGCCTGAGAGTTTGTCTTGATTGTGCAAGTCGTGTTGCTTTGAAGAACTTAATAAATAACTCCGAATTAACTTGTGGTATGTTTTACTGTTTGCAGAACATCATTATTTCTTTGAATTTATTATTTATTTCCAATGATTTGCTGGATGTTCTTTAACTTAGTGGACCAACCTTGAACAGCTGCCTTTATGAGTATTAGTAATTTGATATTTTAAACTAAGCTGAGTCTCTCAACATTGATTCTTTTTTTCCTATGGTTGCAAGTGGGTGTGAGTACAGCCGATTAAATTTACATGAAAACTTACAAATTTACAGGAACAACTATTTATCTATCCTTATTTTCCTCTCCTGCTATTATTACCAGGAGAAACAGGATGATAATCCATGCAGAACACCCATGATAGTGGGAGATAAACTGCTGCCACTATGAAAAAGATGCTTTTAAATGTGCAGATACAATGCATAATCCACTCTACATAATGACCGAACTTCTTACTGGTGAAACTCCACTAAAATCAAGAGTGCTACAACAAAGAAGAATTTGATCCTCAGCACTTAATGAACAATGCCAGGGATCACAGATAAACCAGTGACTACATTCAATGCTCATGTATCATATCCTTCCTTATTACTATATATTTTAAAATAAGTAGGACAAATATGAGATAACGGGATTTGATTTCCTTTGACTTAAATACCTATATACTTGAAGAGATTTGGGTTTTTTTCAGTCTCCTGGCTGCCCACTTGCTTTGCCTTGAGGTCTTTTTCATGGACTTTTTTTCAACCTTACAGTTAAATGGTTACAAAGAAGCCTCCCTGATAACAATAGGTGCTCTGTGTGCCTCTGACAAGGCACAGAACTGTCATGCTTCTAGCCAAAAGCAAGGACCCATTTCCTTTAGGATGGCCCAATAACATCACAATCAAAGTCTTCTAAAATCAGGAGGAAAAGGTGACTTTTCTTCAAACCTTCTCACATTCTCTAAGGAGAATATACATTTTCTGTAGGAATTTCTGGTTGAAATTCTTGGCAGTCAGAGCTTCCTATGGAGCAGATGTTTTTGTGATATTGCTGAGTGTTTATAGGGAACTTCTGTGTTTTGGAGTGTGACTTTACATACTTCATTGCACAATCTGGATAAGAAATGGCAGGTAGGCCTTGAAGAAACACACACAAATTTATTTGTTTTGCTGAGCACAGGAATTAACCAGCTATTTTCCTCCAGGACCAGTATACAGCCATATCTGGAAATGGTGAAGGAACAACAGAGCTGAACCTCATCATAACATGGGATTGAGGGCCCCTATTGTATGAGGTTTATAAATCCTGTCATTGCAAAGCTACCCTTTGATATGAACACATGTTTATTTCTTATCATGGTAATGTTGCAAGGAGCTACAGATGTTTTAACTCACTCTTGTCTTCTCTCTAGGCTAGGAAAATGAAAGTTTCCAGCTCAGTCTGATTTCAGGATTAGTGTACATACTAGCCATTAATTATTTTCAGAAGTTTGCAGACAACAGCATAAACACTATGGATATTTCCTTGGTCTATCAAGTAATGCTGGGCAGTAACAAGACCTATCTAACCCCTCTTTTATGAAGGCAAAGACTGAAGGGATGTGTGTTTTATGACGAGAACCATCATCCTCTGGCTCCTACTGAACTCACCTCTCCTAGGCTACAAATTTTGGGTGGTTTCTATTTGTTTGTTTTAGTTTGTTTTTAAATTATGTACTTGCCAGGATTTAAATTAAACCTTTCAGGACTTCTGTAAGCTGGAAAGTTGGCTGTACATCATTGTGACTGAATATTGAACTAATCACTTCAGTTAACTGTTGGCTATCACTGACAAGAGGGGAACTCAATAAACCATGAATTAATTCAGAGCTCTATTCAGCTCAATTTGTTGCTGTAAGTTACCTTTTGTGAGTTACAATATCCACTTCCCAACTGAAAAGCTCTTACTAAATCACAGCAGCAGCCAATTTCAGTCATGACCCATGCAGGGCTGCCCTTTTCTTTGTGGTATTCAGCTGTCATTCAAATCAACCCTTTTCATTAAATACACTGTACCCCATCCTATGAAAGCTACTTCAAGACAAAACATTGCAACTGCATACTACTATTAAAAAAAGTGTGTATACACCTTAATATTTTGTATATTTACTCTCACTGATAGTCAACCAGGGTGTTTATCCTTAAGGAAGATGAAAAACTGGGAAATATACTTTGTTCTGGAGTACATCTGAACACACCAAATACCATGACTGTTCATTTACTTAAGTATTCTGAGGTCTCATAAACTGTTGGGGTTTTTTTTCACTGAGAAGATTAATGAATTTTTGTTTATAGATTGTTATCTGAAAATGTTCCATAAACCATATTTTCAAAATATCACATGTATGATATGATTCACTAAGTTTTCCCCACTATGAATGGTTCTGCATCATGATTAAGGAATTCTTTCAAATATTGCTGATAAAATTATGTGCCCACTACTCAAAGAGTGTAAATCAGATAACCAAAGTAGTCCTTGTGGGACCAAAATCCAGGAAAGTCTTGAAGGGGATCAGAGTTCTCTCAACCACCCAGAACAGACACATACCATATCTTTTCCAGTGAAGTAAAAGAATGTTTTACAACAGAAAATAAGACAAAGACAGTATAAGTAAATGTTAAGTAATACAACCAAAGCAGGCTGAGATTCAAGAAATCTATTCCAATTAGTTTAGAATGGACTTTTTTCCCCTTTATTTTAACATAAACTCTTAATTTGGTTTCCTGTTTATTTTATACATCTTTCCATTTTTCTATTCCAAGAATGAAAATGATAGTATGGTGCATTTATAACCGTCCATGTCCTGTACTTTCCAGTGAAGTTTGTTTTTAAGAATGCTTGTAAAACTTCTATCACAGGAAATGTTGTGCAGAAGGTTCTTTTCCCAGGACAAAGTACTAGTCTATTCAGAAAATTAATATCTTTAGTATTTGGTTTTTGATAGATTATTTTCTGTATGTATATAAAATTTGTGCTAAAACATCTATTTTTAAGTGTAATAGTTTCTTATTCTTGATTCTACAATTTAACTGCAGAATTATGCACGCTTTGTATCACTGCATCTTCTTGTCTGTTTTTTAATCTATAATTTTTTATCTATATTTTTGTAAACAAAAATACCTTGTATGTAATATTTCAAAATAGTGAATATTCTTAACTTCTGATGGATAAATACATATCTGGAATTTTTCATAGTTATAAAAGCCATCATATCCAGACTGGTACATGAACAGAAGTTTTTACTAATGCTCTGTGAAGTTTCCAGTCTCAGTCTGCCCACCACTGTGAAAAGCACAACAGCAAACAGCTAATTAACAGTACCTAAAGAGGGGGAAAGGTGGGGTAGAAATACATAAACTGTGCTGCTATTCATCGTGGAGCTGTTTTGAAGGAGAATATGTTTCAATTTTGAGATGTTTTGACCTGATGCACTTTTATTTTCCACAGATGCAATTTTCCACCTTCCAGGTTCGGGTAGACAGTGAACAATTGCCCTGATAATTGTTTTGAATTAAGAGAATGACCAGGAAAAGGAAATATTGTTCCCCTAAAAAACCTCCTGAAACATGCTACAGGCACTCTTACTCAGTACAAATTACCATCTCTCTCTTTTGAGCACTTAGATCCAGGAAAGCAAAACACAAATCTTTCCTTCAGAGTGACCAAAGGAAGAAAAGACTCAAAGTAAATCCACTGGTGCAGCCAGTTCACCCTTTGAATAGTGCTGTGAGTGGTGCTCCAGGCCAGCAGAGCAGTCTGGAAACCCACTGAGCTTGGCTCACCCTGACTGGCACTATCGTCCTTAGCACCAAGGGACTTTAAAACCACTGACACTGGTGAATTGCAACCTCATTGATTTCATGCTCAAGTAGCTTTACTGAAAATCTGGATGTATGACATTCTTACTCAGTAAAATTCAATTGGTTCAGTGCTACCTTAACTTCTGTAAAGAATTCTTTTGCTATCCTTTCTTACTTTTTTTTTAAGCTTAGCATCAGTGCTAGTACCAAGGGTTTGACTGCTGGTACACAAGCATTCCCCTCACAATGTAATAGGCACCTGACCCTTTCTGAAAAGATCATTAATCTGAATAAAGTGTGACTGCATGAATTTATAAATCATATTTTCCTTTCAAAAGCAATACAAACAAATGCTCCTTCTGTGTGACAATCTAGGAATATAAAGTCAAAACCCTGTTTATCTGGACAAGCAGAGTCCACCAGATCTAAAGTCCCACCATAAAACCCCAACTCAATCTCTGCACTCTAACCCTCCCACTGTGTTCATTCTCTGATCTTTTCTTGATGCTGGAAGTGCAGAGATTCTTGCTAGTTAAGGGAACTCATTTTAAACTCTGATTCTAAAAAGTTGTGTGCTTGGTCTTGCAAAGATCTTGCATAAAACCCATGAAGAGGTCCTCTAGCAGAACCCAGAGGTGAACTCTTTTCTTCCCTTTCCCTGCTTTCCTGAGTGAAAGTACAAGCCACAAGGCTAAAGAATTTCTTTCAAACCTAGCCTCCTTCCAGCCAATGTGGTTTTAAATGTGTTCTATACAACAGCAATTTCAGTATGAGAAAAAATGTGTTCCTTTTCCTAGCAGTGTTTAAAGAGTGATTTTGGAGAAGACAGACATGGTTTTGAACTGCTTCCAGTTGAGAACTAGCCATGCCATTTTCTCTAGCCACTGACTAATTACATACATTTTTAATGCTTTACAGGAGCTTCTACTTTTGCCACAATTTGGAAGGGAGCCTTTGTGTAGAGGCTGACTGTTTACATGGGAATGTCACTACTTTATGCTCTTCATGAGACAGACATCAGGATCAGTGCTGAGTTACTCCTTCCAAGCAGGATTCTGCAAGGCAAGAAGGAAGGTGCAGGGCATGCTGCAGACCGAGGAGCAGAAGTGCAGGCACAGAAAATGTTAATAGAGAAGGAGATTAAGCATCATCTCTGCTTTATCCGAGGAGCAAATAGGTGGGAAGGGTTTCTTTGGATCAGGGACTCTATCCCAGACTTGGTAAATGGAGAATAATAATTCTGTGGTTTGTTTGTTTGTTTTATTGGTCTTGTTGAAGACTATTAAAAAAACACCAAAAAACAAAGCGTTTCATGATTATGAGCTCTCATAGAAGGCCTCTGGGCCTTATGATTTGTTTATTTCTTTCTGTTTTTTCATTTTTTTAAACAAAGAAAACAGTCTTGTGAAATGGTAAGATTTTGTAGGAGTCATATGTAAGTTGTAACAGCTAGAAAGATTTTCAGCAGCAAATATTGCTTCTCAGGACTGCACCTGCCATTTATTTAGAGAAACAAGTGGAGGTTCTGCCTTTTACACAGGCTTTTTACTAGGCTTCCCCAGCTTGTTTCCCAGCTGTACATATAGCTCTCTTCCTTTGCATTTTCTCAGGCAAAGTAAGTTTATCAGATTTTCAGCTTTTTGACTCTGCACGTAAGGCCTGTGCAGACTCTTTTTAGCTTGTACTACATCAGATAAGGCTTCAAGCAGCTAGAGACATCTACTTTGTCACACAAAATGTATTCTCTCTGTTCACCTGGCTTTGCTTCACTGCAGATTTTCTCTCAGTAAAACAATTCTTCTATATATGCAGCTGACAAATTGGTGAGAAATCTATGCCTACTGTGATGAAATTAAAAAGAAATATTGATTCCCAAAATTTCTAGAGAAATAGAAAATGAAGCAAATTAGCAAAACTTCAGAAACTGAAATATACTCGATTTTTTTTTGTTGTTTACATGCGCCTGGAAAGCTCAAGGTTTTGAAACTGGAGATGAGGCAAAAAAGGATTTTGAAACAGAAAATTATTGTGAGTATTGGGACTGAAGGGAGATTCCTTCAGTCTCCTTGTTCAGATACAGTTTTTTAATGATTAAAAAAAGACTGATGAGAGTGAAGGGCAGTTTTTCTTTTCTTTGGAATGCATGTATGATTTCAAATAAAATTATGCTTAACAAATGTAAAGATTTCTGCACATTTTAAATGAGTCATGTGTGACAGTAGTCTAATTCTTTTTATACAATCCAAGTTCACACAAAGAATGCATTAAACATGAGAAATGCATGGGTATTTTTACATATTCAAGACTTTTTAATGGAACATAAAAAAGAGAAAATGTTCACAAGGATGAGGCCTTCTGGGAATATGCTATTATGTTTTTTATAAGAATAAATAATTCAAATTTTTATCATCATAAGTTTTTCTTTCATGGTGCCCTATCTAAATTATTATTTTGGTCTAGGTACAACAAGAATTTGAGTATGTTGGACAGTTCTTGCAAGAAGAATTGGAGAAACTTGCCTCTTTAGTCTTAGACCACATATTCCCTTATTCCTTTATTGAGTGCATGCTCTTAAGAAATTTAATTCCAAATAATCTTATCAATCAAAAAGCTGTGGGAGTTAAAATGACTTGAACTAAATTAATTTCTATTGTGTGTTCAAACTGTAATGACAAGTGGTAAACTTTTCTCTCCCTGTCTCACAGTAAGAGCAGTTATTTGACTATAACAATTTTACATGGACATTCCAAAAGGCAATCTGAGACCCTCCTTTGGCTTCTTTTCAGGTTGGGTCTCCCAGTATTGTGTTATCAATATATTGAACTGGTCACTTAAAATGAGACTTCCAATGCTTCTGCTGTCTATATTTCACAAAAAGTTTCACAGTAAAGTAATATCTGTGCTTCATTTCAATATTTTCCAGGAAGGAGTTGAAAAAACTGAGACAGCTGTAGGGCACAGATGTTGATGTTTGAAATGATTTATCTCCCCCTTAGTGCCTCTAGCTAAGAAGCTGACTTTGTATGCTGTTTTCACTGTGAGTCTTGGTGAGTATTTGGTTAATCTGGGGTCAGCCCTCTTGCAGATGGCACTTTGGGACTGCTGAAAAAGTGCTTTCCAGAATGACTTTAACATAGTTTTTCTCTCTCTGAGTGGAATTTATGTTTAAATTAACTAAAATCTAGTGGTAAGAATGAAGAATTCTTTTTGTCAAGTCTTGCTTGAAGTGAACATGGAAGAACCTATTTCTGGGTCTGACTTCCTGCATGATAGTGTTCCTCAGATTCATGAGTAAATTTGCTCTCTCAATTTCACTGAGAGGCAAACTTATAAAAATAGGTTCAGCAGTTCTCTGTGCATATGTCCCATTATGTTCCTATACCTAATGGCACGTTGTATCTTGAGCTTTGTTAAATCTTTTAATTAAAACATGTTAACAAAGCCTAAGAAAAATAAATGAAACTACTCACACGAAAATTAAATTGAGAAGCTAAGCTCATTTATAATTATTGTATTTCAATTAGGCTTTACTAGGGCTGGGTGAAGGTAGAGATAAAAAGAAACTACTTTGATGTCTGAGTTTCATAAATATTTCTAGTGTCCTATTTGTGAAGTCCACAATACTAATGATAACAGTTTACCACATGCAAGCTTTTTCATGCCAATTACTATTCTTAAGAATTCACTCATAATATTACATCAAAACATGTCAAGGCTCAGCCCCTAGGTTTGTAAAGCAGGTTTTCTTCACTGCACTTAGGGAAAGTACAACTACTCACACCTCTGATTCACAATTCAATAGACTTTTATAGTTACCCTGTCAGAAATCCTGATTCATTCCATTTATAGAATTTTACTAGGTGACTCTTAGGTTAGGTCCAAATCTCTTAGCTGGATTAGAGCATTTGTTAGACATAAAAAAGCATACCTTATTTCTCACTAATATTCATTAAATTTTAGCTTCTAGTTTTTCCATCTTATCATCTTCTGCTTCTAAATTAAGGAGTCATAAAATAAAAGAAATCTTCTATCGAGGCAGATATTTACTGTCAGTCACCTATTCACAAAAATTACCACCATAAAGTGTTTTGCTTTGCCAAGTTTTAAAGTATAAAAGTTCTAAAACTTCAGAAGTCAGTCTTAATCTTTCACGTTTTTGATAATTTAATGAATTAAAATGTATTAATTCTGGAAGAATTTATAATGCTAGTCAGCTCATTACACACTATTTTCTGTTTCCAAGAGCTACACTTTCCTAAATTACAATAATTTTAAAAATAATTAGCAACAAATTACCATACAAAGGAAGTAGTGCCATTCATTTTGAAACTACATTTCTTTTTCCATTCAAAGTTTATGGCTCAAAAGATAAGTAACTTCCAACAATCGTTGCTGATTTTCGTCCTGAATTTCTTAACTCTACTAAAGCAGTGCTTGTTACAAGTATGATTCTTTCTTGAAGCATCTGAAAACACCCATTAATTTTCATGGGGATGATCCTAGATGATCTGTTAATGATGCACATAGGTACTTACAAATTAGAAGGCTGATAGATAGTCCTGCATATTTTTCATCATAGCATTTTGATCTTTAAAAACTCCCCATTACTTTGTTTTAAAAAAAATTTAATTTTATAATCAAGCTGCTGATTTCTTTCCCCAGTGAGGGAAGGACTTTGAGTGATTCACTCAAGTTGTTTGGGTGAATTAGTTCTAATGGATTTCTGTGTATTTGTTTTTTTTAGCTCCTGTCACCGCCAGGAAATGAGCTCATTACTTAATCTGGATACCCAAAAGCAACTTTCGGGCATGCTTAATGTAGATAAGTGATTAGACAATTCATCTGATCACAATAATCTGGGAAAGAAAACAATGGCATAAAAGTATATTTTAAAGCTTAGGTCATGGTTAAATTTTGACTTCAGAAAGCCACCCTACAAGAACTAAGTTAAAGTGTGAATTTATTACTTCCATTCTTCCTCCTATTGCTCTTCATTCCACAGAAAGAGAGTGGAATCTCAGCATAAATTTTTTTCAGAAGAAATTTTTAGACAGATTTAACACTTGCTAAAAACACTCCTTGACTGTTTGCCAGTGGTTTCATGGCCTTGATGGCAGCCACGACACCATCATAGTCTGCTTTGCCCTCCAGCTGTACAAAATAATTGGTTATATTCATATATGCTCTCTGTGTCACAGTAAGTCAAGCATTCACACCAAGTCAACATCACTCAAGGTCTCTTGTCTCCCAGTGTGTTAAAGATAAAACACAGCTCTAGAAGACTATTGAAAAGCTAAGAGCCTTTCTGTGAAATGAGTGAAAGCTGTAATTGTTGTTGACATATTGTAAATGCCACATATTCTGTTGAGGCGACTTCCTCATACTACTTTCACAGATGTGGTTACATAGTTGTAAAGCAGAAGGACTTTGGGCTGTTGTGGGTTTGGTTTTTTGTTTGGTTTTGTTTTTGTTACAGCTCCTTTACAACAATCCAAACTAGAATCACAAAGTAGAATTATCAGGTTGGAAGAGACCTCCAGGGGTCTCCAGTTCAACTCTCTTTTCAAAGCAGGGTCAGCTATGAAATCAGACCAGGATGCCCAAGGTTTTATTCAGTCTCTTAAAGATCCAAGGAAGGAGACTGCACATCCTCTCATGATAACCTCTAGGCAACCTCTTCCGATGCTTGAATGTCCTTGTAGATGAAAATATTTTGTCTTAAGTCAGAAGTCCCCTGTTTTAATGTATGATCATTGTCATTTGTTGTCCCACCATGCAAGTCAATCAGAACCCTGGCTCCCACTTCCTAATGACCTAATTTTCAACCTGATCCCTGAATCTTTTCACACAGGTCAAGAGTTGCAGAACCTTAGGCATGTTAGTAACCTTGCTGAACTTTCTGCAGTTTATCAATAACTTTCTTATGTAAAGAAGATGGATGGAGTCCAATAGGTGCCATGCTAAAGGAAATAAAAATTTTCCTGGATTCACTGGCTACTGAGTCAGAAATAGCTCTCAATGATTGGAACAGAATTGACTTAGAGAATTTGTGATCATAACTATGTTGGTGGAGCACTTTCATAGCATAAACCTGTTGTGATCAATGCTACGTGATATGAATGATCATAAGCTACAGTGTGATTGTACTGTATGACTCATTTCTAGGGGCAGTTCTGGCTGCTGGAAATAGCTTTTCAGTCCACAATAATGACACCAACAATATTTAGGGAACCAGCTACCTGTGACCCCTTTCCCTCATGCAGCTGTTAGCAGAACTCAGGGCTTTGGGATACAGAAGTGTTCTGAGTATTCTTTGAGGAATGTATTTGTGTAGTTTAGGAATGATTGTCTTTAGCTGACTGTTAAACCAGAAAATTTCTATTGACATTTTAATTCCCTCAACTTTGTAGTGAAACAAGTGATAGCAAATCATATCAGTGGTTTCTGCTTCTCAATTTAGAAGCAGAAACTTCTTAAACTTGCCAAAATTTATCAGCACTGGCCATCAGACTGCTCACTCCAGTTCAGTGTACGAATTGTAACACCGTTTTTATTGAAAATTGAAATCACCACATCCAGAGGAGGTAAAGAGTGTAAGACACTAAAGCTGGATCTGGTGAGTTCTTTCATGCACTCCCAGAAACTATGTCAGAATTTCTTACTCATCATGTTTATCTCTCTAATAGTCACTTTATATTATCACTCAATATTTTTATTTGCCTATTTGGTAATCTGGCATAGGAATCAGTGGCACAAGTACTAATGATATATGATGATAAAAAACTGAGAAAAGAATCTGTGATGCTCAGTAATGAAGGTATTCATTGATGGCTAAAAAATATATTCATATATGAGAAAAATAACTAGCATGCCCACTCTAGTCTCATCAAGAATCTTGTTCACTTTAGCATGTATTTCTTTCAAGTTGTATTAATTATAACTATAACGGATGCTGTATCATAATTTACTTCTCCAGAGTATGCCATATATTAAAGAATTTCAAACGGTAGCATTGTTCTACAGGATTAAATATACCTTTTTTCCCCACACAGTTTATTACTTATTTCATCAGTAAGTGGGACGAACACTGATCCCTCAAGTGTTTAAATGCCATTGAAGCTGCTGCCTCAGCACACAATGGTTTCTGTTACAGACACACTTATTACAAAAGGACGGCTGAGGAGAGCTGGGCTCGGACCACATGCGGCTGACGGCACTGCTGTCCACGGGAGAAAAGAGATACGCACAAGTGTTGGTTTAACATCCCAGCCAACAAGCTAGGACCAGTCTAAACTCCCCCTCCCCCAGCTCGCCTTCCTTGTGTGTGTGTCTCTCTCTCCCTTTGTTAGATTCACACACTCTGCTTTTCCAATTGCTTTAGCCCGAAGCAGTTGACATTTACCCCAGCTAGATAATCGAGGAATAACATTTGCGTTACAGTTTAACATGACCTCTGCCTCTACAGCTCTTTTTAGATTACCTTCCCCCCCAAAAAATGGTTGCTGACACCATAGTGAGGCAGGAGGTGGGAAAAAAAGAAAAGAGAAGCTTATTATTGCAGTGGCACAGTCAATGTCATGAGAAGCTGCTCTGCCCTTTTCAGTTGTGGGTGAGCAACTATTAAGGAAAAGGTATTAAAAGGAGGAACAACTGTGATGCGAGGGACACACAGGTTAAGCTCAAAGCAAAGGTTAATGGATTGACTGTTACCTGTGTATGAGGCTTAATGTTGGTCTATACACAAGAGAATTGCTTCGAGGTTGTATTTTTTTCATGAAACTAAATTAAAGGGCTAATTTATTCCAGCATAAAAGAGTGAGAGGCTGCTGCTGTTGTTGTTGTTTTAATACACAAGGACACATTTTTAATTCAAAATGTTTGCTGTTTATTTCCAGTATGGGGTGTTATTTCCAGTACAGCGTGATTGTGAGAAGAAGAGCAAAAAATGGCATTTTTGGCTGAAGACACTCACTTAAATTTAAATGGAAGAATTTTGACGTTGTTCAAGGAAACTAGACAAAGTTTAGAGTAATACTGTAATAGCTATATTTCAAATGCAAAAGACTTTGTTTAAATAGACTGTATCTTAAATAGAAACAAAAAGTGATTTTTTTCTGAAGAGCAGAAGAAAAAAACAATTCAATATTTTCTTCAGATCTGTTTTTCAAATTTAAGATGTCTTTCCATATTATTTATAAAAGAGATGTTAGACATCATTGGCTGTGAATTTTTAGAAGAGTTTCAAGTGAGAAGTCAGCATGTAGCTGGTCTATAAAGAGTTAACATAAAGTGGGAAAGGAGTTCCTTGTTTGTAAATTACTCAGTCAAGTTAATGTCAATACAGGAAAAGCGGATTATCTCTACTAATTTCAGGATAAAACCAAAACAGGCTGATGTTTCACTATGACCATGAAAAATAATTGATATATATAAAGTTCACATCACTGTTATCAATATAGACAAATTACTATGATATAGAACTTATCATATGGCCTTCTCCCTGCTAGTGAATTTAAGTAAAATCTTGTCCATAGAAAAAGCAGTGACAGGAGACAAAAGCATTTATAATCAAAGGATACCAAATAAAATCAGGTTTAGGCCATTTGTAGATTTTGAACTTTGTAGAGGCTGTTTCATCATGATCAATTGCTTTATCTAGAGTTTTTCTTAAACACCACCTTCCACTTGATTAAATCGTGTATTCAGGGAAAACCTGAGCACATAATATCAGCATGAACACTAGAAGCAGACAAAAGAGGAAAACCAGTAAAATATTCACAAACTGTCACTAAAACTTACATCCTTTTCCTGCTTACTTGTAATTTCGGGAGGGAGAATCACCAAAAGAAAAGCATGATAGAATTCCAAAGTAAGAGTAATTAGCAATATGTTAGTTTAATGGAATATCACCTTTCAAAAACCTGGCATTTTAGAACTGGCTTATTAATGCCTTCCTGAAAATATGACATGTTATTCTCCTTCCTTGCCAATGTTGAATCATTTCTCAAAATTCATTTTTAGGTACTTTGCCCAATTTTATTTTAAATTTCTCAGATGACTTCAGCATCTTTTGTGGCAGACTACTGCTAAGCTTAATGTATCCTATCGCCCAGAACTTATTTCCCAATACTCATCCTTTTTCCCTGTCTATTATTTCAAATGATTTTTCAGTGCAAAGACTGAGTTATATCCTCACACATTCTTACCAGCTGCAGCTGGTAAGATTGTGTTATGAGCAATTGCTCGCACCAGAAGACTCTAATCCTTATTTATACCCAACATGAGTCTTAATTATCACTTCTTCACACTAATTTTTATTATTTATATATGTATTTATTTA